>CAUYQG010042396.1:0-21135 GCA_963574415.1 Tarsius wallacei
TTTGAGTTGGAGTCTCACTCTGTCGCCCAGACTGGAGTGCAGTGGCCGCTCCCGGCCACCGCAGCCTCGACCTGCTGGGCTCCGGCGATCCTTCCGCCTCAGCCTTCCAAGTAGCTGGAACTACAGGCACGCGCTACCACACTCGGCTAATTTTTTTGATTTATTGTAGAGATGAGGTCTCACCAAGTTGCCCAGGCGGGTCTCGAACCCGCGGGCTCAGGCAATCCACTCACCTCAGCCTCCCAAGGTGCGGGATTACAGGCTGAGCCACCGAGCCCGGCTAAGCCACGCATTTTCTACCAAGACTCTGAACTTACTAGGAGAGAATGATGCCATGTATAAATGTTAACTGATAACTCAGTCACCTGAAATTTAAGTAGACACCATAATTCTAGAACTTGAATTTGAGAAACCGCTAAAGAATCCTAGATTGGCAAGGCATTGGCATACTCGGCATCATGCCCCAGCACTCATTTAGAGAGAAGAGCATCATAGAACATGTCAGCAATATCTCATCTTATACAACCTAAAACAGGTGTTTCTCGGCTACTTTCCATCTAAAGACTTATCCCCAGCCAGCTCTACCTGTCAGGTAGGATGAGCTCATCCCAAATGCAGGTGGGAGGGCATGAACAAGAGCACCCAACCAAGTCTTGATAAGCCTACCTATAATGAGTAAAATGGAAATAATCAGTGTGACACATTCAATACTTAAATTACTCTGCCTGACTGATGAAACTCAAATACTATACCTCTTTGGTATGCTTTATTTCTATTATAAACATGCAAACTTTCTTTAGGGCCAGTATATACACCATGGATTTTTTTTTTTCTTTCTTCATGACAGCAAAAGGATGAAGAAAAGAGTTTGAAGTTGCAAGCTCAGATAGAAAAACAAAAACACAAAATCCACGGGGAAGCATGTGGTATATCAGTATATAAAAACATCAGTATTTCAACTGAATCAATCTGTTGCTTTATTTCATCTACAGCTTAATCTTTCTGGGAAATGCTGATCCCCAGGATTCAAAGTATAGCTGGAGAAAGGAAGAGAACATTCTGTCCTTTTCTCATGGGCAAATATTATTAATATTTACACTAACTTAATTCCATTATTTGCAAGGAGAATAAAGCTAAAAACTTAGATGTGGATTGTACCACTCAGCTCACCATCTACAGTGTTAAATTTTATTGTGTAATGCAGTTCAGCCCCTGGAAAGAGGATTAATCAACATGAGGCTTTAATTAATTCATTCAATTCATTCCAAGTCTAAATAGGTGATTCAGAATAAGTTTGCAGGCCTCAATGAGAAGATAACATTTCAGCAAAGACCTGAAGGGAATAAAGGAGGTAGTCATGTGTATATCAAGGGAAGAGCACTTAGTCAGTAACCTTGATCCAACCCAGAGCCCCCAGGGCTTGGCCCCACTGGAGAGTCTCACCCACATGCTGTTGGCTTTCCTCCAGCATTGTTCAGTGTTTCCAATGTATCCTACCCTGTGGTCATACACTTTTTAAACAGCGTACATTAAAGGGGTCAAGGTACCATATCTACTCTACATTGCTCTTATTTTAGCCTGTTGATACTAAGGTCCATCAAGATTATATCTTGTGTTAGTCAAAACAATTTTCTCCTTCCTACTGTTCTTAGAACTATTTTTTTTTTTTTGAGATAAGGTCTCACTGTGTCACCCACACTGGTCTCAAACTCCTGGCCTCAAGTGATCCTCCGGCCTCAGCCTCCCAAAGTACTGGGATTAGAGGCACAAGCCAACTGCACTCAGCCTTGGAACCATTTTTATTCCGTGGTTTTTCTGGACTCTAAGCTATACCAGAAAGTGGAACTAACCAGCACCTCCACTGGAGTCTGAATATGCAGAGTAAGAACAGATAGCAAAATGTGTTAGGGTCATTAGGAAGATAACGGGGAGAAGTAGAAATAGGCAGCTGCGGACGGGCTCGGTGGCTCAGCCTGTAATCCCGTGCTTTGGGAGGCCGAGGTGAGTGAATTGCCTTAGCCCACCGGTTCAAGACTCGCCTGGGCAACTTGGTGAGACCTCATTTCTACAATAAATTAAAAAAAAAATTAGCCGGGCGTGGTAGCACGCATCTGTAGTTCCAGCTACTTGGAAGGCTAAGGCGGAAGGATTGCCGGAGCCCAGCATGTCGAGGCTGCGATGACCGGGAGCGGCCACTGCACTCCAGTCTGGGCGACTGAGTGAGACTCCAACTCAAAAAAAAAAGAAATAGGCAGCTGCTATTCACATATACAGTTGATGCTAAACTGGAAATAGAATCTAAGACTTGGGCTAGTCAGTGCCATAATTACAAAGATGCCCTGCAGAGTAAGTTTCTAGTGGTTGAGGTTTCAGTGGCTAGAAGTTTCCCTTTCATGGACCAATATGTGGTCACAGATGTCAATATAATGACCTACGTAGGAGTAGTTTGAATATTTTTCTCATCTTAAGACCTCACTCTTTCAAAGTTATGCATTCTTCCTTGAGTAAATATTTATCTTGCAACCTACTGGGTCCAGTCAAGGAAGGAAGCCAGGATCGTGGATACTGCCTCATATTCTGCTACTGTTCTTCCATAAGACGAGAAAGTCATTTTCTCCTAAGTTCCCTCTATTGAGAGACTGAGACGGTCTATGCCCCTGGACCAAGTCTTAGAGACATTTAAACAAAATTACTATATTCCATGTGATTCTCATCCCACAAAATGTGCCTAGACCCAGGAATCTAAACCAAAGAATAATCACTTTGTTCTTGTCACTTCCAAGATCCTGATTAGGATTTCCTGTTCAAAATCTGCAGCCCAAAGATTAATTACCAACTTAGATCTCACTGCACTTACTGGTTGCTGTCTTGGAGAATGAAATCTGAGGTTCTAAGGCCAAGGTGTTCCCACAGACAGTATGGAAAGATGGCAATCAGCTCTTTGCAAAGAATACAGAGGATTCTATCCTGAAGATTGACCTTCAGTAGACACATATCAAACACCAAAATGAATTAACTACAAGTGGCTCCAGCCAGCTCTACCAGCTTTATAAATAGGAAACAAAACAAGCATGCAGCCTACTTATGTAGTAAATCCTCACTTGTACCCCACAACTCTATGAAAAGTAAATAAATTATTTTTAAAAAAAGAAACAAGCCAGGCTCGGTGGCTCAGCCTGTAATCCCGCGCCTTGGAAGGCTGAGGTGAGTGGATTGCCTGAGTCCGCGGGTTTGAGACCCGCCTGGACAACTTGGCGAGACCTCATCTCTACAATAAATCAAAAAATTAGCCGGGCGTGGTATCACGTGCCTGTAGTTCCAGCTACTTGGAAGGCTGAGGCGGAAGGATCGCTGGAGCCCAGCAGGTCGAGGCTGCGGTGGCCAGGAGCGGCCACTGCACTCCAGTCTGGGTGACAGAGTGAGACTCCAACTCAAAAAAAAAACAAACAAACAAAAAAAAACTATGCCTCCATGGGTTAAACACTAAGCTAAATACACATAAGTGTACACTCATCTGAATTCTGCCACTGACCTGCAGTGGAACTTTGGCAAGTAAGACTCTGAGTTCAACTTCCTCATCTGTAAATTTTAAAAATGACATTTTGCTAACTAGGTTTCCACAAGCAATAAACTTAAAAATGCCTTTGAAAACTGCAAATGCCTAGAATCCTATAATCAGTCACATCATCTTCAGACTAAAACAAAGGCCCAACTCCCTGGAATCCAGGTGTCCCTATACTCCATAATAAGAGACCTTGGAGATTTGGCTCAGAAATGAGTAAACAGACTAAAATACAGGAAGGGCAAACTATGGGGAAAGGAGGCCAGCGCCGGTTAATCATTCACAGGATTAAGTGTCTTATTTCTCTTTCATAACATAGGCTTGACTAGCTGGAAACATACCCAACCAAGCACAAAAAGCCATCAGTGGTTAAAAGGATAATTGAATGAGAAAGGAACCATGGTTCAGGTCACATCGTTTTCTCTTAAGTTCTTTCTTTAAGGATCTTTCTTCACCTGAAACTTGGGAGATATCAGTTCAACTTATTACTCTTCTTGTCTATATAACTTCTTATATATTGTATAAATGAGCCCCCATAGCTCATGGATTTTTATGGAGGAGTTTGGGCAAGAGTCCACAATGCTGTTCTGAGCTTCTTGCAGATGGTTATGTGACGTAGAAAAGTCTCAATCTAGCTAAACTTCTTATTCTCCCAAGTTAGAAAATAGAAATTATGAATTATGCCCTGGCTAGCAAAGGAACAAACCCATTAGTGTCTGGCTCTGTTTGCATTTTGCAATGTGATCAGAGGTCAAGTTAGTAAGGACAGGACAAATACACATGTAATAGGTTAAGAATGTAATGGCAGAAAAACATACAGGATCTACATCCTCCTCTCAGCAGCTGACAAAGAATTTTCTTACCTCTTCTAAAGCGAACTAGACAAGGAGGGAGGAGGGAAGGTACAAGGGGAAATTGAGGGAGGTAACTGTACACCTGCAGACCTAACAGTGTAATGGAAATAAGTGGATTGAAATTGTCTGATGGATACACAAACTTAAATATGGCTGTGATACAGAGGGGATGAAGTTTCAATATTTTCATCAACCTAAAATAGGGAGGCTGAGGTGAGTGGATTGCCTAAGCCCGCGGGTTCGAGACCCGCCTGGGCAAGCACGACCTCATCTCTACAATAAATCAAAAAATTAGCCGGGTGTGGTAGCGCGCACCTGTAGTTCCAGCTACTTGGAAGGCTGAGGCGGAAGGATCGTCGGAGCCCAGCAGGTCGAGGCTGCGGTGGCCGGGAGCGGCCACTGCACTCCAGTCTGGGTGACAGAGTGAGACTCCAACTCAAAAAAAAAACTAAGTAATTTGAGGGATTTACCTCCCAGATTGTTTTATTCACTGTAGTTTATTGTCTTAGGTTGCAAGAATTATGTTAAAAAAGAGATCTCACTGCTAAAATTAAAGTGTGTAGTGTTTTTGTTTTATTTTTATTTGAAGCAGAAGTATGCAATTGTGCTTTTGTTTAGTCTTATTCCTTAATTCAACTGTGTTTTTGTTTAATCTTATTCCTTAATTTATATAACCTATTTTTTAATATTCTTTCAGTTTAATTATTGATCAAATGAATGCATGAATTAAAAATGGAAGTAATGCCTCTTATCTATCTCAGATAAAAGACAACACTGCAATAATTGTACCTTGGACAATATAGTCTACCTTGTGGTGATTGTTGTTTTATGTGTTGCAGGGAAGGAGACTGGTGGGAAGCAAGATCAATTGCTACAGGAAAGAATGGTTATATCCCTAGCAATTATGTAGCGCCTGCGGATTCCATTCAGGCAGAAGAGTACGGCATGACTTCATATTTTATTAATTATTTTGATTTTTAAAAATGTTTTAATGCACATTTTACTTAGCCACAACTTTACACACACAGAATTACACACCAGTCTTAATACAGCTAATGTATTATATTAAGAGATGTTACTAGAAAATTAATAATTAATATCATAGTGTCCATTTAGAGCAGAATCATAAATGAATCTGTATCAGTCATTCTTCCTTATGACTAGTCTCTCCTTTTTCACATTAAAAAATGTAGATATATTAACCCTTTCCATATTTTACAGACTTTCTCATTTCAAAAGTTTACCTTAAATTAGTAGTATTTTATCAGTGTTAACTTCTTGATTTAGGCACTTGCATTTTGGTTATTAGGCAAGTATCTTTTCAGAAGTACACACTGAATTATTGATAATAGTGCAGCATGTTTGCAACTTAAATTAATGAAGGACAAAATTTGTGTTTGTGTGCATGTGTATGTGTATATATATACGTGCCCACACATACATATGGAGAAAAGTAAAGAGAGTATGACAAAGCAAAATATTAAGAGCTGGGGAACATAGTTGTAGGGTGTATGGAAGTTCTATGTCTTATTTTTGCAACTTGTTTGGGAGGGAGGGAATCAGGTTCTCTCTTTGTCTCCCAGGCTGCAGTGTGTAGTGAGTGGCATGATCACTGCTTACTCCACCTCAGTTTCCCAAGTAACTGGAACTACAGACATGTGCCACTGCGCCTCGCTAGTTTTTTTTGTTTGTTTGTAGAGACAAGGTCTCACTCTATTGCCGAGGCTGGTCTTGAACTCCTGGTTTCAAGCAGCCCTCTCGCCTTAGCCTCCCAAAGTGCTGGGATTATAGGCGTGAGCCACCACGTTCAGCCTATTTTTATAACTTTTAAAAAGTCAGAGTTCCCCTTTAGTAACATATTACTTTTAGGTTAGACTAGTTTTTCTGATATCCAAAAATGCTATTTTATTTTCATGTTACAACACTTAGCACAATACCTTGCACATAGTATATGCTCTATCAATATTTGTTTTCATTTATTAATATGTAATTTGTCTTTATAACTCTGTTCTACTATGTTGCTTGCTACTTTGTTTTATTCTTTTATCTTTCTTCTCCAGGATTCTGTAAGCTATTCCACAGAGACTATCATTTTTATTCTAAAACTTTATTATATCAAACCTATACACATTTAGAGTTTCTAATAACTTGGGTATGGTATACTAGATGATCCTCTGTTTCCAGAGAGCCACTTTTCTTCTTCCTATTATAGTATTAGCATTGCCATTTGTGTCTGACAGAAAGTATCTGTCTATTATTTGGCTGCCTTTCCTTCTCCATTTACTGTTCTGTGACTGCCAGGTGAAATTTTTTTTGTTTTGTATTGTTTTGTATTGTTTTGTTTTTTGAGTTGGAGTCTCACTCTGTTGTCCAGACTGGAGTGCAATGGCATGATCGTGGCAACCACAGCCTTGACCTGCTGGCCTTAGTCAATCCTTCCACCTCAGCCTTCCAAATAGCAGGGACTACAGGTGTACACCATCATGCCCAGCTAATTTTTTGATTTATTGCAGAGATGAGGTCTTACCATGTTGCCTAGGCTGGTTTCGAACTCCTGGGTCAGGCAGTCCTCTTACCTGTCCTCCTAAGTGCTGGGATTATAGGTATGAGCCACCAAGCCCAGCCCCAGGTAGAGTTTTAAGAGGCATGTTGAGTGGTCAATACATGGAAATACTATGAGAATATATTGTAAACAGTAAGGTCTGTAATATTCCCATTTAATACATAAACATCTTTAATTATGTTTGCTGCGTTTTAAGCTATGTCCTGTAGCTAATTTTTATTATCCTCCCTACCCCACTCCATTCTTACTGATATTTAGGAATAATTTTTCTGAACTTCATACCTTTGCACTTCAAAACACTATTAATTATTTTCCAGATGGTATTTTGGCAAAATGGGGAGAAAGGATGCTGAAAGATTACTTCTGAATCCTGGGAATCAACGAGGTATATTCCTAGTAAGAGAGAGTGAAACTACTAAAGGTATGAATATTGTGGAGTATAAATGTTTCTCAGGGTGGTATTTTGAAAAAGAGATAGTAAAAGTACTCATTTTCTCCATAGGTGCTTATTCCCTCTCTATTCGTGATTGGGATGAGGTAAGAGGTGACAATGTGAAACACTACAAAATTAGGAAACTTGACAATGGTGGATACTACATCACAACCAGAGCACAATTTGATACTCTGCAGAAATTGGTGAAACACTACACAGGTAGGTGAATATTTCAAAGGTAAAATGTATTTACTTGTATTCTGTTTTATGAGGACAAAATCCATGTCTTCATTTCTGTTAAGATTTTACATACTTCCTTTACACATAATACATGCCAAATAAATGTCTGTTGTATTCTAGCTTAAAAATGAGGAACAGAGCCCAGCAGGTTGAGGCTGCAGTGGCCATGAGTGTGTCACTGCATTCCAGCCCAGGCGACAGAGTAAGACTCTGACTCAAAAATATAATACAATACAATACAGTACAATGCAAGAATAAAATAAAATAAAGGAACAGGTAATACTTAGTACTTGAATTGAGTTCTTGAATAATATGCTAAAATCAAACTGTCATCGTTTGAGTTCTTATATCTTACTGACAGAGTATTTACTTTGGAATTTCATTTTATAACATAAATGCCAAGATAGATTGTGAAAATAAATAAACATAAAAGCAGATGTTTTATTTATGGACACTTACTAAGTAGATAAAACTAAACATATAAAAAGCTGTGTCAGAAGAATTACCTTCCCCTGTGTGGTCTGGATCACAAAAGATCTCCTTTAAAAAGTATAAATCCAGTATAAATCCTATGAAATTTAGTCTGAAGATGCATTTTTCTTATCATAGCAAATTAACCTATAACAACTATAGGTATTTTTGTCTTTCAAGGACCACTGGAAGGTACTTAATACTAGAGTCTTCTGTCTCAAGATTTGTCATTACCAATCTGGTATGTGACTGCATCTGAAAGTGTTTGCATGATTAGTACTGGGGAGGGGAAGTTTCCATGGTAATTTCTTCTTTAGTGACAGCTAGCTGCAAACTGAGTCTATCTAATCAACCAGCAATCTTGATATTGATTGATCATGTTATCAAGCAGTGGCATCACTTGTAATTGCCTTTGCTAGAATGTGAGTTTGTGTGGTTACTTAGTAGAATGGGAAGTAAAGTGTCTCATTTACAGTAAGAAAGATTGTGTAATCAGGATTCACAAGTCAAGCCATTATGAATCTGAGGCTCCCTGCCTTTATGTCTTGTATTTAAAATTCAATATCCTGCTGGGAACAATGGCTCATATCTGTAATGCCAGCTATTTGGGAAGCTGAGGCAGGAGAATGGCTTGAGGCCAAGAGTTTGGGCCTGGGCAACACAGTGAGGCCCCCCTCTTTAAAAAAAAAATCAGTCCCCTAAATGAACTTTATCCTTGATTTTCGGTATGCCTCTTATATGCCTCTTACAAATTAGTGATTATTAGATATAACAATTTATGATAGCATTATCTTTAAAAATAAATAAGCCGGGCTCAGTGGCTCAGCCTGTAATCCCGTGCCTTGGGAGGCTGAGGTGAGTGGATTGCCTGAGCCCGTGGGTTCGAGACCCACCTGGGCAACTTGGTGAGACCTCATCTCTACAATAAATCAAAAAGTAGCCAGGCATGGTCGCACGTGCCTGTAGTTCCAACTACTGAGAAGGCTGGGGCAGAAGGATCACCAGAGCCCAGCAGGTCAATGCTGGAGTGGCCATGAGTGTGCCACTGCACTTCAGCCTGGGCAACGGAGTGAGACTCCAAAAAAAATCAAAAAAACAATAAAAAAAAAAAAAAATATATATATATATCCTAGAGAAGAAAGGATCCAGTTCAAGGTCACAAGCTTTTCCGGGAATGGGTGGGTAAGCAGAGGTAAGACAAATCCCCCTGGGCTCGGTGGCTCAGCCTGTAATCCCGCGCTTTGGGAGGCTGAGGTGAGTGGATTGCCTGAGCCTGTGGGTTCGAGACCCACCTGGGCAACTTGGCCAGACCTCATCTCTACAATAAAATCAAAAATTAGCCGGGCGTGGTAGCGCGCGCTTGTAGTTCCAGCTACTTGAAAGACTGAGGCGGAAGGATTGCTGGAGCCCAGCAGGTCGAGGCTGCGGTGGCTGGGAGCGGCCACTGCACTCCAGTCTGGGTGACAGAGTGAGACTCCAACTCAAAAAAAAAAAAAAAAAATTAAAAAAAAAAATAAAGCCCAATTGTCAAAAGCACAACTTTGGAGCAGACATACCTGGGTTTGAATCCCATCTCTGCTACTTACTAACTCCAGAACCTTATGAAAGTTGCATAAGTTTTCCAAGCCTTGTTTATATGAGATATTTGTAAAATACTGAATTATCACAATACCTGAGCATAGTAAGTATTTAACAAATACAACTTTTAAAATGTATTTAACAAAATATTTCACTTGCTAGGCACGGTGGTACATACTTGTAATCCCAGCACTTTGGGAAGTGGAGGTGAGAATTGCCTTAGCCCAGGATCTCAAGACCAGCCTGAGCAATATAGCGGGACCTTGTCTTTACCAAAAAAAAAAAAAAAATTAGCTGGATATAGTGGCTTATGCCTATAATCCCAGCACTTTAGGAGGCCAAGGCAGGAGGATTGCTTGAGTCCAGGAGTGTGAGACTAGACTGGGCAACATAGCAAGACCCTGTCTCTATAAAAAAAAATTTTTTTTAATTACCTAGGAGTGGTGGTGCTTATAGCCCCAGCCACTTGGGAGGCTGAGGTGAAAGGATCACCTGAGCCCAAGGAGGTTGAGGATACAGAGCTATGATGGTGCCACTGCACTCTGGCCTGGGTGACAGAGTGAGAGCCCCCACTCAAAAACAAAAACAAATGTTTTACTTATATATATTTTATGTTTTGCTTCTTATGGGCAAACTCCCCGTTTGTGTTTTTAGAGTAAAACTTGAAAGACCATTGTAATGTTTCAGTTTTTCTACCATTTAAGCTTTTTGAAATATTGGTATGTCTCTTAATTTTTGTAAGCAATTGATTTTACACTGTAGTTTATTTATTTATCTAGAACATGCTGATGGTTTATGCCACAAATTAACAACTGTGTGTCCAACTGTGAAACCCCAGACTCAAGGTCTAGCAAAAGATGCTTGGGAAATCCCTCGAGAATCTTTGCGCCTAGAGGTTAAACTAGGACAAGGATGCTTTGGTGAAGTATGGATGGGTAAGAAGCCTGAACTTTTATTTTCTGTCATTGTTTAGCCATAGATTAAAGTGCCACATTTTATGCTAAAGTATCTTTAAATATTTAAGGTAACTGCTGTTCACTGAAGTTTGGTATAAAATGTAGGCTAAAATAGTAAAATGCATGTTTCTTTAGGAACATGGAATGGAACCACAAAAGTTGCTATCAAAACACTAAAACCAGGTACAATGATGCCAGAAGCTTTTCTTCAAGAAGCTCAGATAATGAAAAAATTAAGACATGATAAACTTGTTCCACTATATGCTGTTGTCTCTGAAGAGCCAATTTACATTGTCACCGAATTTATGTCAAAAGGTATGTGTATATTAGTATCTCTTAGGATAGTCATGTTGATAAATTTTTTAAAAACAAGCCTTTATTTCTGTTTTTATGCATATAGGCTTATTGTATAGTATTTTCTCATTTAAGATTTTATGTAGACATTTGAAAAGAAGAAATCTGATACTTTAATGGAATAGTTCGTGATTAGTTCCAGTTATTCTAGAGGATAGTATAAAGTTTAAAAGGAAAATAAGGCTTGCTGAATTTATTTTGAAAGCAGATTTGACTTAAGGAAATGGAATAGCTAGGAAAGTGGAGAATAGAAAAGTGTACAAATATCTTTAGTGCAAAACAAAGAAATACAGTAAAGTTAAAATAAATCTGTTTTCTTACATTTTAATATGGATATAATTCCCATGTTCAGGACTTCTAGGAACTTTTTTCCCCACTACTGTCCATTGAAATTATTTCCCCAAACCCAGACTACAAGGTGGGTGGGATCTTCACTAATGGTTAGTTAAGGGGAGGGAGGGCAAAGGGAAGGGAAGGTTGATGTTCTTTCCTCTTTTTCCCTGTGCAAATAATGCTTTAGAAGAGGAACTAGGCTGGGCTCGGTGGCTCAGCCTGTAATCCCACGCCTTCGGGAGGCTGAGGTGAGTGGATTGCCTGAGCCTGCGGGTTCAAGACCCGCCTGGGCAACTTGGCGAGACCTCATCTCTACAATAAATAAAAAATTAGCTGGGCGTGGTAGCACGCACCTGTAGTTCCAGCTACTTGGAAGGCTGAGGCGGAAGGATCGCCGGAGCCCAGCAGGTCAAGGCTGTGGTAACCGGGAGCGTGCCACTGCCCTCCAGCCTGGACGACAGAGTAAGACTCCAACTTAAAAAAAAAAAAAAGAAGAGGAACTAATAATTAACCAAATAAGCTGACAGACTTGAATTTTACCCATTTTGATTTGGTCTACCTGTTTTTCACTCTTTTGAATCAGTAGTATATAAATAAAATCACTGATTATGTGTAGTCTAGCTTGACCAATGATGCAGTTCCATCTAGTGGTGACAAAGGCAACTACAAGCTACACGTTGCTATAGGAAAATTTTCCCACAAAAGGAACTAAAATCAAACGTTAAGAACAGACACAGCTTATTAATTGATAGCCAAAAACGTACCTAAAGCCTCAAAGCATATGGCACTCTTTGAAATGAATGTTTACTGTGAACAACTACCAAATATGCCATTTCAAAGAGGACATTAAATGAACCAGAAGAGAAAGGAAGAAAGGAATAAGGAAGAAGTTTAAATCAAGATATTGAACAGGTTGCTGTGGCTCACACCTGTAATCCCAGCACTTTGGGAGACCATGGGAGAAGGATTGCTTGGACCCAGGTATTTGTGACCAGCCTGGACAACATAATGAAACATGTCTTTACAAAAAATTTTTTAAAAACTATCCTAGTGTGGTGGTGTGGGGATGTCAAGCCATGATTGTGTCACTGCATTCTAGCCTGTGTGACAGAGTGAGACTGTGGCCAAAAAAAAAAAGAAGATATTTATTAACATAAGAAATATAAATAAAATAAGGTTTATGGTTCATTTAACTCTCTGTATTGATTTTAAGAATTCTTTAATTGGGAGAACATGGTAGAACTTAATGTTGTCAGATCGGTAAGTAGGAGTTTTCCAAGTGGAAAATTTAGGATACAAGGTAACAGAAATCCTTTCTATTTTGAAAACTCTAATTTCATATTTTGGTGTTCATTTGACCCTGTACAATTTGTCTTAACTCATTGTATCATGTACTAACTACAATATAAACCCAGTGTTGTGAACAGATTCTTGTTACCCTTTGTTTCCATGATTTTGTTCATGTTTTTTCTTTTACCTGTAATTTGATTTCCAAATTATCTCTTGACCAGCTACGCTTCCTGATTTAATTCATGGTCATACATTGCATTTAGTTGTCATTTCTCTTTAGTCTTCTTTAATCTAGAGCTATTCCTCAGCCTTTTTCTTCATATCGTTGCTATTTCTGAAGAGAATAGTCCAGTTTTATGTTATATAAGTGTGCTTGATTTGGGTAACAGAGAAGGTTTCTAGCCTTTCTTTTTGCTGTTTTCCATAGTACTTTGCTGTTCCTTGGTACCTTCTGCTACAGTTGACAGAAGTTGGTCAGGACAGCACTTCCACAGTGACCCACTTAGTTTTAACTATATTTAGTTTTAATTACCCCCAAGATATTCCCAGTTGTCTCGATTCAGATTGACCTAAAAATATATAAGTATCTATTACTACTTTTTGTTTCAAAATTGAGATATTGGTCAAAGCAAGGAAAGAATGCCTTTCATCTGGTGAAGTTAATGCATTTTCCTTTTTTGCATATGTTATCAGGAAAAGTTTTCAAAATTTCAGTTTAAGGAAACTGCAAAATTTAAGGAAACTGCAAAAAATTTTAAAGAATGAAAAGCTAAGTATTAGTTTCAATCCTAATGTAAGATATGCTTATTTTCCATGAATATCTTGCTGTCTCTTACAGGGAGCTTACTAGATTTTCTTAAGGAAGGAGATGGAAAGTATTTGAAGCTTCCACAACTGGTCGATATGGCTGCTCAGGTATGTATTATACAGACATGTATCAATTTAATAGAAAGTACACATTAAAAAGTAGAATAAGCTTAGTCTATTATAGTCTATTTAGTGAAATCATGGAATTTTAGAACTGGAAGGAACATGAGAGAGAAGTGAGCTCCTAATGTTGCAGATAATGTAGTATCTGAAGATCAGCAGTATCTAACATTGATGTGACTTGTTAGGAGCGGAACCAGTATTGGAAGTAGTTGTATAACTTCCAGAACAGTGCTATCCTGTAACGTATGGCATTTTAGAAAATACATGCTTTCTACAGATTAAAATCTATATTTATATTTCAACAGATACATTTTAAGAAAATTAAAATAGATGAGTGCTGTTCCAAAGAAAGTAATAGTAATCTAAAGCATATGCTGAATTCTTTATATAATACAGTCCAAAACCAGAACTAAAGTGGCAATATGCAGTTACAAATGGGACTTTTTTTTTAGCCTTCTGACTTTATTTTAAATATACAGTGAAAGCTATTAAAAATTTTTATTCAGGTATGTGGTAGATGTTCAAGGAGCCTTTTATTGGCTGTGGCTGACATGCTGGTTTTGGAACTCTTACCTCTCAGTATCCAGATGTCCACAGAAGCTGAGAATTTAGGAAAACGTTATACCGAGTAACTGTACATATGAGCTGGCATATGCCAGGCTTGATTCATGCTCCAGAGTTCAAGGCTTTCAGACATACTGTGGTAGGGGGGTGTCAGCAGATCTGTTTTGTAAAAACAAACAAAAAACAGGTAAATGTTTTAGGCTTTGTGAGCCACTTTCAGTCTTCATTGTTATCCTCCTCCCTCCTTCTCCCTCCCCCCTTCTCCTCTCCCCCCCGCCCCCGCTTCTCCTTCTCCCTGCCCCCCTTTAAAAAATATAAAAACTATTTTTAGTTTTCAGGCCTGTAAGGCATAGTTTTCCAGTCTCACCTTATATCACCACGACATCTTAGATCATGCCTGATATTGACCTTGATGGGCTGTGTCCAGAGGCACTAAATAACCCTGTGACTTGTCTCTTCTAACCAGTGACTCAAGAAGACATTAGGATGTTATGTTGCTCGCAGTGACTAGATATACCAGGGGATTAAATCTAGCCTTCAGAGTAGTGTCAGATTTTTGAAATCTGAATTTAACCTGCTTTTTTTATTATAATGTTTTCTGTTTTTATTCCTGTTGTCTTGTAGACTGTGTTCTCTTGTAGACTGTGCCCTGTTACCATCATCTCCTTTTGTTATTTATGATTTTCAATGATCCAGTTTAACATTAACCAAAAATTTCTTATCTCTACTTCCCTTTTTATCATATGTCTTGTGGTTTGTTTGTTTTTCTTTCCAAGATTGCTGATGGTATGGCATATATTGAAAGAATGAACTATATTCACCGAGATCTTCGGGCTGCTAATATTCTTGTAGGAGAAAATCTCGTGTGCAAAATAGCAGATTTTGGTTTAGCAAGATTAATTGAAGACAATGAATACACAGCAAGACAAGGTAAAAATACTTTTACACAAATGTTCGTAACATAATTTTCTTTTCTTTTACTTAACAGAGCATACAGGGTTTTATAGAATAAGAATAGTTCTGGATCCCCTCAGGAGAGTTACAGAAACATCAATTTTATTCAAAAAGTTATATACCATAAATACCACTATGACTTTCTAATAGTTATTTCTTCTAAGGAAGAACTTGAGTAGGTATTCTTTGCAGTATACATATAGCAAGTAATAGCTTCTTTATACTTTTTTTTGACATACCAACACATGTTTTTAATTCCTTTCATAACAAATGTCATGAACCCTTGAACTATTGCCTTAGACCAGAGGTTCTCAATCAGGAGCATCTGACAATGTCTAGAGACAATTTTGGTTGTTACAACTTGGGGCTACTGCTAGTATCTGGTGGGTAGAAGCCAGGCATACCACTAAACATCCTACAATGTACAGAAATGTACAGGCTGGACTCTGTGCAACAAAGAATTACCAAGCCTAACTGTCAGTGGTGCAGAGACCCTGCTTTACACACAGTGCTTTCTTTTCAGCCTCCATATTTTGTGTAGTTACCTCCAGCCGCAGTATCCTCCTGTTCTATAATCTTAACTTATAAAAAACCTAATCATATGGTCTTAATTTAGCTGCCACTTTTTAAATGAAACCTTTTGCAATTGTGTCAAGGAAAATTGATCTTCTGTTTGTCTAAACATCTAAAGAACTGTATTTTAGAACACTATATGCACACATACAAATAACTTCAAATATGTAAGATACCTATAATCTCATTTCCACCATAAGTGTATAAACTTCATGAAAGTCATACATTTTATGTGCCCATGATGATTAGCATAATGTCTTACACATAAAGGGCATACACGGAATATTTGAGTAACTTAAAATGGCTTGTAGAAATGATACTGCAATAAAATTTTCCAGAAAGATATATAAAGTAGAAAAGAGATTATGACTGAAAACCAGTAGACATTAGAACCCAATAGAATTTACTCTCATTGATCAGTAGTTAGCTGCAGCTATTAGGTACAATACTGTACTTAAAAGGTACAGATCCTATAATTCATATTTTTGACATACTAGAGCCTCTACCTCTATTTAAAACTATTTAAAAATAGTTTTCTGTTCCCACCACCAACGTTATTTTTTGTATAATTTACTACCTTATCAGGAAAAAAATGTGATTTATTTTAAGGTAAATTTTAAGAAGTAAAGAGTTTTTCCCATGTGTCTTATACATGTATAGAATTTGACACTGATGATACTATAGTAGGAATATGGACAAAAGATTAGTCCTGCTCATGCTTTGTTTATACAAATAGGTTTTTTTAAACAATTAACTTAAGCTAGAGTGTCAATATTGTTTTAGGTGCAAAATTTCCAATCAAGTGGACAGCTCCTGAGGCTGCACTGTATGGTCGATTTACAATAAAGTCTGATGTGTGGTCATTTGGAATTCTACAGACAGAATTGGTAACAAAGGGTAGAGTGCCATATCCAGGTAAGCTTCCATTTCATTAGCTCTTAGTTATCCCACCAGTGACTTTATCAGGAATTTGTTAGGAGCAGAAATGTAAGGGACAGGAAAAAAGCCCTTTACTTCTCTTCCTGTTTCCCCTTCTGTTTACTGTGGCACTGGATGGACAGCAGTCAGGGAGAGCCACAGTTCTTGAGACAGGGCGAGCACGTGAGGGGTGCCCTACAATCACCTCAGCTTTCTCCCTTAGGACATTTTCTAAAAGGGTCTTTTGTCTATACTGTTCTCTCAGATGATAAGAGTATACTGGGTCCTCTCCCTGACCCCTGAGTAATTGTTCTTTTCTAGTAATGTGACTGGTGTATTTCATTTGTAAATGTGTATTTGCCCTGTCTTCATTTGTAAATGTGTTAGACTATTTTGAGAAGATCTTTATCTTGTTCTATTTCTCGTAACAAAGCATATTTATAAACAATTTAAGAAGTGGTCTGTCATTAATAAAAAGAAAAATTAATATGTTTCCTTTCAGAATTAAGAGATTTATTATATAGTTTCTGTGGTGGAGGGGAAATTTTAGCTCACTTGAAATTCAGCTACTATTGTGTATTCTGGTAGTCTGTTCCTCAGACTTTTCTACTGAAATTTCTTGATAGCTGAGAGTAAAAGCGTATAAAATTTAATCTTCAGGAAAAGTTAATGCTAGTCTTATGGTATTTGCATATTATCTAGCATATTCCTCTTCCCAGATACCTCCAACTGTAGATCTAATGCCATCAAATTTTATCAACCTTTTCTCCTGTTGCTGTTATTTTCTGATTCTCCCCATTCAAGTGCTTCTCATTTAATAATGACTCAACCACTTCCCTCTCCAATGAGACTCCTCTTGTGTCTTCATTCATTGTCATCGTAATATACATGTTGATTATTTTCCTGTTATCCTGGTCCCTTGAGGTTTGAACTCTTCTTCATGATCTTTTTTTAAAATTTTATTTTTTATTTTAAAGATTTAGTGTACGATTCAGGATTAGGTATACAAGTAATCATCATACAGGCAAAGTTTGGGCCTCCCTTTGGTCCCCACTTGACCTGGTTTGAGATCAGGTATCCTTAATGATATGATGTGCCCACCCCCCCCCTCCCCTGGCAGTATCCCGCTACTGCCCATCCCTTTCTTATAGTATTATGGTAAATGTTCAGGGTCTGTTATGAGTGAGAGCATGTAATACTCAATTCTTTGTTTCTGTGATAGATCACTCCTCCATGATCTTGTCTCCTGCTGTACCTTTGCTAGTCTTCCCATGTTCATACCTTAAACTTTAATGTCATCAGTAAGTGCAACCCTTTCCAAATCTGTTTCATGTGTCCACTCTCTGAACACCACCTCCCATCTTTCTAGCTTCTCTCTACTCCAACTTCAGCAATTTCTTGACGCTATCAGGATCCTTAATCCATTGATTCTACTACCTTTTACAGCTTCTCGCACCCTTCATGAAACCACTGTACTCCTTGAATTCCAAGGTCAAGTAATATAATCACTCCTTAGCATTTACATTTGCCCTTGCCCTTCACCCTTCTCTGATTTTATCATTATTGCTTAGCAAGATCACTGGATAAATCTGACTCTGCCTATTCCACACTTGTAAACTTGGAGGAGAAAAAAAATACAGCCATGTATTTTTTTCTTTCTCCCCCCATACCCAGTCGGGAGTCTCACTTTGTCTCCCAGACTGGAGTGAGTGGCACGATCACAGCTCACCACAGCCTTGAACTGCTGGGCTCAAGCAGTCCTCCCTCCTCAGCCTCCCGAGTAACTGAGACTACAGGTGCACACCACCATGCCTGGCTAATTTTTTAAAAAAAATTGTAGAGACAGGGTCCTGCTGTGTTGCCCAGGCTTGTAGTTTCACTTTAAATTTATAACCATGAGGAACTTTCTGTTTTAGCCATGATGGAGTGGCTAATATTCAACTTACTATCCTACTACAAACAATTACAAAAGTTAGACAAAATATGTGAAAGAACGGTTTTGACATTGCACAGTAGCCAGTGAAGGCTATAATTGCTAAGACAGAGCAAAAATATGAGGTGAGCCCTACATTTCGGCTTTCTCCCTGCAGGCATTTTTTTTTTTAAGTTGGAATCTCATTCTGTCACCCCAATCTGGAGTGCAGTGGCACAATCACTGCAGCCTTGACTTCCTGGGCTCAGGAGATCCTTCCACTTCAGCCTTCTGAGTAGCTGGGACTTATAGGCATGCACCTTCATGCCTGGCTAATTTTTTTTTTTTTTTTTTATAAAGAGGTCTCACTGTGTTGCCTAGGCCCCTCTTGAACTCCTGGGCTCAAGTGACCCTCCCACTTCAGCCTCCTGGAGTGCTGGAATTGCAGGTGTGAGCCTCCATACCTGGCCCTGTATTTATTAAAAGGGCAAGGGCAACAAAACCTAGACAGAAAGTATCAGTCTTACTGAGCAAAGGCGACAGAGATCCAAATGCTGGGATCTGGAGGGCAGGGTTACAAAGAAGAGCCATAGGGAAAGAACTCTAAAATTCTGCTTTAAAATCACTTCAAGTCCTTGGTCAGCTCCTAATCTGCAAACATATGGGGACAGGCTCTAAGATAGGGGTCCACAAACTCCAGACCATGAGCCAATACCAGGCTGCACAGCAGGAGGTGAATGGCAGTTGAGCAAGTGAAGCTTTATCTGTATTTACAGCTGTTCCCTGTCACTCACATTACCATCTGAGCTCTGCCTCCTGTTAGATCAGTGGCAGCATTAGATTCTTTTTTTTTTTCTTTTTTTTTTTGTTAGAGTCTTGCTCTGTCTCCCAGACTGGAGTGCAGTGACACACTCACAGTCACCCCAGCGTCAACCTGCTGGGCTCAGGCGATCCTTCTGCCTCAACCTTCCAAGTAGCCAGAACTGCAGGTGCGCACTACCACACCTGGCTAATTTTTTATTTTATTGTAGAGTCAAGGTCTCTCGAACCCGTGGTCTCAGGCAATCCACGCGCCTCGGCCTCCCAAAGTGCCGGGTTACAGGCTGAGTATTAGATTCTTACAGGAGCACGAGCCCTATTGTGAACTGTGCATGTGAGGGATCTAGGTTGTGTGCTCCTTTTGAGAATCTCATGCCCAGTGATGTGAGGTGGAGCTGAGGTGGTGACGCTAGTGCTAGGAGTATGACTGTAAATACAGATTAACATTAACAGTGAGGTTTGACTGCATAGAGACCATAATAAATCAATTGCTTGCAGACTCATATCAACACTCTATCAGTGAGTGGCAAGTGAATTGATATACTTAATTGTACAGCTGCATCTTGTGGCAGGATTTAAGTCAGAATCCAACATTTATTTTAGTCCACATATGTCCCACTCATTATTTTATTTACCACTTCCATTCATGCCTTTTTTTTTTCATGGTCAGTTGTATAATTTTTTCATTATATATTACAATGTAATAATAATAGAAGTGCATAATAAATATTATGTACTTGAATCATCCCAAAACCATCACTCTCACCCCCACTCCCACCCCATCCCATGAAAAAATTGTCTTCTGCAAAACTGGTCCTTGATGCCAAAAAGACTGGGGAATGCTTCTCTAGGAGATCTAACAGAAAATAGCCAATAAGAAGCTGAAAATTGGAGCAGAGTTTAGAGGCTACAGAGTGCTGGGGAGTTCTTGCCCAGCCAAGGTGGATAGGCTCTGGGGGGTAAGTACTTTAGGCTTTTGTTAAGACTCCAGAAAGGCTATGCCCTAAGAGGCAAAACTGAACAAAACCTAAAACCAAGCCTTAACAAACAAGATCTAGGTAATATGCCAGTAAGTCATCTACCAACGGAATAAAACTAACATCCTTAAGAAAAATATACCTTGATCCCAATAATCTACAATGTATGATTCAAAGTATCTGGCATAAAATAAAAATTTACTAGATATATGAAGAAAGGAAAACATTACTGATTATCAGAATTCAAAATCAATAGGAATAGACCCAGAGATGATCCAGATCTTGGAGTTAGCAAAGGACTTCAAAATGCCAATATATAGAATGTCAACATAGAAGAAAAGATTGGCAAAATGATGAAAAAAATGAAGAGTTTAAACAAGTATCGAATGGAAATTTCAGAACTATAAAACATGTAAAATTAAGAACTATGGGCATAGTAGAAGACGATTAGGGGATTCAGACACATTAACAGAAAATTTCCAAAGTAATGCATAGATTTAAAAGAATGAGAAAAAAAGCATATAAAACAAATGGGGCATAGTGAAAAGATCTAATTTATATGCAGTTGGAGTTCCCAAGAGTCAATAGAGAGAGAAAATGAATCAGTAGCAAGATCTGTAAAAGGTAATGGCTTATAAAACCTTCCAAATATGATTTTTATTTTTATTTTATTTATTTATTTATTTATTTATTTTATTTTATTTTATTTTTTTGAGTTGGAGTCTCACTCTGTCGCCCAGACTGGAGTGCAGTGGCTGCTCCCGGCCACCGCAGCCTCGACCTGCTGGGCTCTGGCGATCCTTCCGCCTCAGTCTTCCAAGAAGCTGGAACTACAGGCGCGCGATACCACACCT
>CAUYQG010042397.1:0-30698 GCA_963574415.1 Tarsius wallacei
CCAGGGTTCTACCCAAAGGAAATCATATTTAAAAAGATACCTGTACTCATACATTCATCGCAACGCTATTCACAGGAGCAAAATCATGGAACCAACCTTAGTGCCCACCAACGATTAAATAAAGAAAATGTGGTACATATACACCATGGAATGCTAGGCAACCATAAAAAGAACAAAGTCATGTCCTTTGCTGCAACACGAATGGAGCAGATCATCTTAAATGGACTAACTCAGAAACAAAACCAAACATTGTATGTTCTCACTTATATGTAAGAGCTAACTAACCACAAAGATGGAAATAGTAGACACTGGCACTACTAAAAAGGGGGGAAGAGGGGTTAGGGTTCAGATTATCTTTTGGGTGTGGTGTTCACTATTTGGAGTGGGCCACCTGAAGCCAGTCACCACCACTACACAGTATGTCCGTGTAACAAACATGCACATGTACTCTTGAATATAAAACAATTATATTAAAAACTTTCTTTAAAAATAATAATAAAAGCTGGGCTCGGTGGCTCAGCCTGTAATCTCTCGCCTGGGGAGGCTGAGGTGAGTGGATTGCCTGAGCCCACGGGTTCGAGACCCGCCTGGGCAACTTGGCGAGACCTCATCTCTACAATAAACCAAAAACTAGCCGGGCGTGGTAGCGTGTGCCTGTAGTTCCAGCTACTTGGAAGGCTGAGGCGGAAGGATTGCTGGAGCCCAGCAGGTCGAGGCTGCGGTGACCGGGAGCGGCCATTGCACTCCAGTCTGGGTGACAGAGTGAGACTCCAACTCAAAAAATAAAAAATAAAAAAAATAAAAAAAAAAATAATAATAAAAGCCGGGCTTGATGGCTCACACCTGTAATTCCAACACTTTGGGAGGCCGATGTGAGGATTGCCTGAGCCCACGGGTTTGAGACCAGCCTGGGCAACTTGGCGAGATCTCATCTCATCTCTACAATAAATCAAAAAATGAGCCAGGCATGGTGCACGTGCCTATAGTTCCAGCTATTTGGAAGGCTGAGGTGGAAGGATCTCCCGAGCCCAGCAGGTTGGGGCTATGGTGGTCGTGAACATGCTACTGCACTCCAGCCTGGGCGACAGAGACTCCGACTAAAATAAATAGGGTCCAGGTCGACCCTGTTTGAATTTTCTGCTGGGAGGAAAACTGAATCAGAGACAGAGAATCTCTCAAGAGTTGCTAGAGGATTGACCTTGGACATGCCCAGGTGAGGAGAAAAAAAATCCAGGGGAAATTTAGGTAGCAAAAAGGAAGTGGAGCCGGGCTCAGTGGCTCAGCCTGTAATCCCGTGCTTTGGGAGTGCCTGAGTGGGTGATTGGACTGCCTGAACCTGCGGGTTTGAGACCCGCCTGGGCAACTTGGCGAGACCTCATCTCTACAATAAATCAAAAAAATTAGCCGGGCGTGGTAGCACGCGCCTGTAGTTCCGGCTACTTGGAAGGCTGAGTGGAAGGATCGCTAGAGTCGAGGCTGTGGTGACCACTGCACTCCAGTCTGGGTGACAGAATGAGACTTCAACTCAAGAAAAAAAAAAGGAAGTGGAAGTGAAGATACCAGGTCTGGGACGTAGGAAGAGAGCTCATGGATGGAGGGGTGGTCTTTTCTCATGGCTTGGTGTGAGTTGGTCAGCCCTGTGCACATTTGTGCAGAAGGTAAAATGTCCTGAGTCTGTCTCTTCATAGATAACCAGGTCTGCTGACACCCTGTTTTTCCCCACTTACTCCAACCCAAATTTCCCCACTCTTTTCCATTCTCTTAGATACATGCTCTTGGATAGGTAAAAATCTATTTCGTCTGATAAGGGAATACATTTGGGGAGAGGAGGAGGCATTTTAAAAAGAATGATTGCAAACTTTTTTTTCTCTAGAGTAATAAATATGTATTTTTAGAAGGGGGAGGAGGGTTTGTAAAGTTGGCCTAAACTCCAGGGAATGTCTAAAATTGGAAATTTCCAGCACTACTAACTCCTACAGTGGCAGCAAACACCTTTCGGTGGCTCTCAAATCATAATTAAGCCTGGAAAGAAAAGAATAAAATTTTATACTTTGCCAGCTACGGGCATGGAATTCTGAATTCCATGTGGAATTCTTTTCACACACGATTATGATTCTAGTTTACACATTTGGAGATGAAGAGAAAGTTGGGAGGCTGGTAACCAGCCTGTCGTAGACTACATTTTCCAGAGGTGGCCGCAAACCTTATCTTCCACCTGACATGTTCTAGAACAGGTATTGGCAAACTCATTCTGTAAAGAGCCATATAGCACATATTTTAGGATTTGTGGATTTTTTTTTTTTTTTTTTTGTGAGTTGGAGTCTCACTCTTTTGCCTAGGCTGGAGGGCAGTGCTGGTGGCACTCCCGGCCACCACAGCCTGGACCTGCTGGGCTCAGGTGATCCTTCCGCCTCAGCCTTTCAAGTAGCTGGAACTACAGGCATGTGCCATCACACCCGGCAAGTTTTTTGATTTATTGTAGAGATGAGGTTCCGCCAAGTTTCCCAGACTGGTCTTGAACCCATGGGCTCAGGCAGTTCTCTCACCTCGGCCTCCCAAAGTGCTGGGATTATAGGCGTGAGCCACCATGCCCGGCCTGGACTTGTGGATTATTCTGTCTCTGTCTGACCACTCCGTCATTGTGGCATGGCCATGGGCAATATGTACATGAATGGACATGTCTGTAGGTGAGAGGTGAACTGGATTTAGTTTGAGGGTCACAGTTTGCCTTTCTCAGTTCTAGAACTTTGTGACTTCCCATCAAGAGGTGGAGTCTAATTCCCCTTCCCTTGAATCTGGGCAGGTGTGTGATTTGCTTGTACCCAAGCCATTTGGAAGGAAGTAACATTGCCTGATCTCCAAGGCTAGATCAGAAAAAGTGACACAACTTCTACCAGGCACCACATATGCAGTCCAATTGTCTCGAGGCCACCATGCTGAAAGGATGCCCAAGTTAGTCTGTGTGAAGGACAACGTGGAGAAGCCTTGATACCAAAAGAGAGGCTCAGCCAACCTCACTTGTTCTAGGGCACTAAGTATTGGAGTAATGTCACATAGAGATAAACTGATCATTGCCCTAAAACTAGTGAATGGTAGACATGGGAATCAAACCTAGGTTGATCTGAACTCAACCATGGGTTCTTTCTACTATGTAACTGTCTTCCAGCAGCCATTTAAAGAAAAATTGTGGCAAAATATACATAAACACAATTTAGCATATTAACCACATGTAAGTGTACAGTTCAGTAGTGTTAAATACACTCACAATATTGTACAACCAATCAGCAGAACCCTTTCCTCTTAAAAAGCTGGAACTCTGCATCTACTAAACAGCTCCCCATTTTTTCCCTCACCCAGCCCCTGGCAACCACCGTGCTACTTTCTGTCTCTATGAATTTGAATAATCTGTGTTCCTTATATAAGGGAGATCATATAGTATTTGTCTTTTTAATGGCCAGCTCATATATCCTATCCTATCTATCTATCTATCTATCTATCTATCTATCTATCTATCTATCTAGCATGCCTCAGAAATATTGTGGGTTTGGTTCCAGACCATCACAATAAAGCAAGTTGCACAAATTTGTTGACTTTCCTGGGCATAAATGCATATAAAATTTATATGCTATAGTCTATTAAGCATATAATTGTAGTCTATTAAGTGTGCAATAGAATTACGTCTAAAAAAAGTACATACCTTAATTTTAAAATCCTTTATTGTTAATGCTGAAATGGATAAGAAGTGAGCACGTGCTATTGAAAAAAATGTCGCCTATACACTTGCTTGACAAGCAGGAGTGTCATGAACCTTCAATGTGTAAAAAACACCATATCTATGAGGTACAAAAAGAGTTGTGCCTGCATTTATTTTATTTTATTTTTTGAGTCAGAGTCTCACTCTGTCGCCCAGGCTTGAGTGCAGTCGCCCCAGCATCTACTTGCTGGACTCTGGCAATCGTTCCGCCTCAGCCTTCCAAATATCTCGAACTACAGGTGCGCGCTACCACGCCTGGCTAATTTTATTTTATTGTAGAGATGAGGTCTCGCCAAGTTGCCTGCGCTGGTCTTGAACCCGTGGGCTCAGGAAGTCCCCTCGCCTTGACCTACCAAAGTGCTGGAAAGCCACTGAGCCTGGCTTTGTGCCTGTATTTAAACCTATGTTGATTAGTGAGTTTGACCAGAGAGTAACAAAGGAAAAATGTCAAAGAATTCAAGTCCCATAAGTCAAAGACACATCACGTTCAAGAAAAGACTTTGCAACAGCAGTAACTAACAATTACAACTCAGTCCAGCTTCTAAAAGGCTTTGAAGAGAGAGGAACCGATGAATCAAGAACTAAGGCTATTTGGTTTCTTTCAACCTGTGGGCTGTTTTGCTTCTCTATCAGGCCCTGCCTTGAGAATGACATAATTTCTATTACAGCCCTTTCAAAGTACATTTTCCGACAAAAACACTCACTATCTACTCCTTATTTTCTTCTGTGTTCAGGGTGTGCATGGACTTGGTGGAATTCGGGAGCTAGCTGTGAATTATGGATCAAACAAAAAACCTTCTGCAGGGAGTTGGCTCTGGGGAGGAAGCGCGTTAATTGCTGTTATTTGCTTACACAGATTAAGACCAAGGCTCTGGTGGCTTCTTTGACCTTCCCTGACTTCCTCTCATCTCTAATCTAACATAGTTATGAAAGGCAGCACTGGGTTGTGTGCGTCCCTCTGCCGTCATTCATGCTTTGGGCCTAGTCCACCTGTTATCCTGGGAAAGAACCGGGTGGCCTTTCTGAATCTTCCAGGGTCCACTGTTATGGGCTGCACTGTGTTTCTACCAGATTCATATGCCCAAGTCCTCCATATGTCATTTTGGAGACAGGGTCTTTAAACAAATAACTAACAATAGCAAGAACATGGAACCAACCGAGCTGCCCATCAAAAGAGGTGGCTCAGCCTGTAATCCCGTGCTTTGGGAGGCCAAGGTGAATGAATTGCCTGAGCCCACGGGTTCGAGACCAGCCTGGGCAACTTGGTGAGACCTCATCTCTACAATAAATCAAAAAAAACCTAGCCAGGCATGGTAGCGCGCCTGTAGTTCCGGCTACTTGGAAGGCTGAGGTGGAAGGATCACCAGAGCCCAGCAGGTTGAGGCTGTGGTGGCTGGGAGCGGCCACTGCACTCCAGTCTGGGCGACAGAGTGAGACTCCAACTCAAAAAAAAAAAAAAGGACTGGATAAAAAAGATGTGGTACATATACACAATGGAATATTATGCAGCCATAAAGAAGAACAAAATCATGAACTTCGCAGCAACCTGGATGGACTTAGGGTCTATAATACTGAGTGATTTTTCACAGTAACAACTGAATATCACACGATCTCACTCATAAGTGGACCTTTTTTTTTTTTGAGCTGGAGTCTCACTCTGTCACGCAGAATGGAGTGCAGTGGCCGCTCCCGGCCACCACAGCCTCGACCTGCTGGACTCCGGTGATCCTTCTGCCTCAGCCTTCCGAGTAGCCAGAATTACAGGCATGCGCTACCACACCTGGCTGATTTTTTGATTTATTGTAGAGATGAGGTCTTGCCAAGTTGCCCAGGCGGGTCTCAAACCCGCGGGCTCAGGCAATCCACTCACCTCAGCCTCCCAAGGCGCGGGATTACAGGCTGAGTCACCGAGCCAGGCTCTACCCCACAATTTTAAAATAAAAAATTTAAAGGTGAAAAAATAAACAAGTGACTAAGTTAAAATTAGGTCATTAGTGTAGGCCTTAATCCAGTATGACTGATGTTTGCATTAGAAGAGAGACCATCAGGACTGCCTGTGCACAGGCCAAGCGAGGACACAGAGGGAAGGTGGCCACCCACCAGCCAAGGAGAGAGGCCTCAAAAGAGGCCAACGCCTTGATCTCAGGCTTCCAGACTCCAGTGCTGTGAGAAAACACATTTCTGTCGTCTAAGCCACCCTATCTTGGGTACTATGTTAGGGCAGCTCCAGCAGACGAACACACCCACCAGAAAGTTCCCAGCCTGGAGATAAGGACTTCGGCTCAGGAAAGTTCTGAAGTAATAACTAGAAATCTCAAAGGTGGAAGGATCGCCGGAGCCCAGCAGGTCGAGGCTGCAGTGGCCGCTCTGTCTGGGCGACTGAGTGAGACTCCAACACAAAAAAAAAAAAAAAAAGAAAATCTCAAAGGGCAGGAATCTAGCCTTTTAGCACCGGGCATCTTTCCCAAGTCTGGCAGGGTCAGGATGCAGTGCTGGGGGCAGGGGTGAGAGCTGATCTTCAGCAAACTGGTAGGTGCATTGGAGGCTCTTGTCTCAGAAGGGGAGGGACCGGGGCTCTTGTTCTAGAAAGTCCAGAGAGTAGCGGGGAGACTTAGCAGGTGTTTGGGGCATTGTCAAGGCTCCACAAACCCCTTCCCTCCTCTCCTAGCTGCCCTAGTCCTCCTTCGCCCCCTTTCCCACTCTCTGACTTTTCCCCCTGACCCGGAGGGTCACCAGATAAGTTAGAAAAAGGGAAAAATTTGACTTGACTTTACCCTTCTGATTCAGCATAATGTAAATCCGGATGCTTTTATGGAATGGAGGAACACCTCCTGGAGATTCTTTTTTTTTCCCTTCTTACCTTAGAGGAGTCTTGCTATGTTGCCCAGGCTGGTGTGCAGTGGCTATTCACATGTGTGACTGTAGCACACTATGGCCTTGAACTCCTGGGCTCAAGTGATTCTCCCACTTCAGCCTTCAAAGTAGATGGGGGGGACTACAGGTGCATGCCACCACACCCAGCCATCTGCTGAAGTTTATGCAGTTGGTGGATGGGTCAGTGGTCCCTAAAAATGTCCACATCCTCATCTTTGAAATATATGAATGTGGCTACCTTACACGGCAAAAAGGGTGTGGAAGGGTCAGAAATGAAGAAGATATGTGATGATGGAAGCAGAGGGGTGTGTGTGTGTGTGTGTGTGTGTGTGTGTGTTTTCATGTGTGTGTGCATAAGAGATAGGGGTTTGAAGATGCATCATTGCTGCTGTCTTTGAATATAGAGGAAGGGGCCACAAACCAAGGAATGCAGGCAGCTTCTAGAAGCTGGAAAAGGAAATGGATTCTCCCCTATCACTTCCACAAAGAAGCACGGTCCATTTTAGGCGTCTAACCTCCAGAACTGCAAGATTTGCTGTTTAAAGTCACTCGGTTTGTGAGTGTAACTTGTTATAGCAACAATAGGAAACGAATACAGGTGGTAAGGATGAAAATCCTTGAGAACAGCTGCTATCACACTCAGTTGGGCAATGACACGTGACAAAGTTAAAGCTTCCATCCCTTACAGTAGTGGTCCTCAGAGGGTGGTCTCCCAACCAGCAGCACCTGGGAACTTGCTGGTCAAATTCTCCCAGGTTCCCCCCTAGACCTACTGGATCAGAAACTCTGGGGATGAGGTCCAGCCAGTGAGTGACCTGAGCTGGCTCCTCCCCAACGGAGGGTACCTGGGGTCCTTCTCCTGTGTGTGTGTAGTGTACGTGTATTGAAACTACAATTAAACAGGTTCTTTTTTTATTTGAGTTGGAGTCTCACTCTGTCGCCCAGACCGGAGTGCAGTGGCCGCTCCTGGCCACTGCAGCCTCGACCTGCTGGGCTCCGGCGATCCTTCCGCCTCAGCCTTCCAAGGAGCTGGAACTACAGGCGCGTGCTACCACGCCCGGCACATTTTTTGATTTATTGTAGAGACGAGGTCTTGTCAAGTTGCCGGGGTGGGTCTTGAACCCGCGGGCTCAGGCAATTCACTCTCTTTGGCCTCCCAAAGTGCTGAGGTTACAGACTGAGCCACCGAGTTACAGGTTATTTCTTCTTCTTCCTCTTCTTTTTTTTTGAGTCAGAGTGTCACTCTGTCACCCAGACTGGAGTGCAGTGGCTTGCTCACGGCCACCACAGTCTTAACCTGCTGGGCTCAGGCGATCCTTCGGCCTCAGCCTTCCAAGTAGCTGGAACCACAGCTGCGTGCCACCACGCGTGGCTAATTTTTTGATTTATTGTAGAGACAAGGTTTCACTATGTTGCTCAGGCTGGTCTCGAACCTGGGCTCAGACAATCCTCTCGCTTCAGTCTTCCAAAGTGCTGGTATTACAGGCGTGAGCTATCACGCCAGGCTTTCTTTCATGATTCATGCTTGGCTTGGAATTTGGGAATGACAGGCAAAGTTACTCTCCCAAAGATGGGCCCTGCCAGGGAATGTGGGAGGAGGGATAGTCTAGAATTTGGCTTCCACAGGGCCCTAGGTCCGGCCTCCTTCACCCAGCCTGTGTCTGTGTGAATGGAACCAGATCCTGGGAGATCCTTGCAAGGCAGGTCACCTCTGCAGCCTGGGGCAGGCAGATGGAGGTTGTTTCCTCTTACCCTCCCCCAGTTCCTGACTTGCCTGAGGCAACCCTAGGCTGGCTAGTGGAACCATACTTTTGAAAACATGAGTGAGGTCAGCCTTTCTAGCTGCAGCTTGAAGTTTGAAACTACACAGATCGGTTTCAGACCTGAATCTGCCTCCTGTTAGCTGGGTGACCTTGGGCCCTGCATCCCTGAGTCCCTACATCCTCATCTGTAAAATGGGCCTGCTGAAAGCACGGCTCTGACAGAGGTGCAGAGAGGACTAAATGAGATGGGCCATGAGAAGGTTCTAGTGCAGAGCCTTGAACAAAGCAAATGCTTGATACTATTGTTATTAATGTAATTAACTATAGTTCATATTATGGATTGTAACGAATCGGTATTATCATTTATACCAGTCCTGACATTATCTTTTATTTGCAGGCTTAACATATAGAAGAGATCCTATACACGAATTCACCTACCTAAGGGATTCAGTTTGACTTAAGCTCTGCTATGAACATCGCTTTCTTTTCTTTTCTTTTTTTGACTTGGAGTCTCACTCTGTCACCCAGGCTGTAGTGCAGTGGCACACTTTAGTGGATATTTTTTAAAGTATGAATATTGGATACTTTTTAGTCATTCTCCTTTCCTGTACTTTTTTTTTTTTTTTGAGTTGGAGTCTCACTCTGTTGCCCAGGCTGGAGTGCCGTGGCACACTCATGGCCACTCCAGCGTTGACCTGCTGGACTCAGGCGATCCTTCCATCTCAGTCTTCCAAGTAGCCGGAACTACAGGCGTGCACCACCACACCCAGCTGATTTTTTGTTTTATTGTAGAGATGAGGTCTTGCCATGTTGCCCAGGTTAGCCTCGAACCAGTGGGCTCAGGCAATCCTCTCACTTCAGCCTCCCGAAGAGCTGGGATTATAGGCAGAGCCACTGAGCCCAGCCGGATCATGTATTTTACAATGTTGCTGAAGGGCTCAGGCAGTCCTCTCACCTCCGCCTCCCAAAGTGTTGGGATTACAGGTGTGAGCCACCGAGCCCCACCAAACATCTCTGAGGTTCTTCAAGGCTATGTGAAACGGAAAAGTCCTCTGGAAAACGAAGACGTGTCTTGCTGCTTCCCAGCTAATGGAACTTTTCCCAGCAGGGTGGGCCTCCAGCCCTGGGACCTGGCTGGAGCCCCACGTGGACTACCCATGTCCCAGCTGCCTGCATTCCTCCAACCGGCCCAGTCAGATCTGGTACTTTTCCTCCCTCTCCCTGTCTGGGCCTCCACATCATCTGGACAGCTGCCACCACATTCCGCTGTTTCAGAAGCGGAAGTAAGGCACATTTGGGACCTTTCTGCGTGAGTGACAGCGCCTGAGATGAGATTAATACAACGCCAGTGTTAGGGGAAACCAGGCTTTCCCTGAGTCACCTCTGCGCTGCCTTTCTCATGACACAGAAACCCAGCTGGTCCGATTGTTGGTCTGTGTCATCCCAGTGTGTCAGCCTCTGGCCTTGAGACAACAGGCATCTGTGACCTGGGGGTGAAGCGTCTGTCGGAGCCTTTAGGTGACACTGCTGCTGAGCGGGCCTGGCTGTGTGGCTGAGCTTGGGCAGAGACCTGTGCGTGTCCCGTGGTTCTCTGTCCCCAGGTGCCAGATGAGGTATGATTCCAGCTCTCCCGTTGATGTCGCAGGGTTTTTCCTCAGCTGCTGCATGACGACTGAATGAAAGCATTCCAGGAAACCAGAGGGGCTGGGCAGGCCTCTGGAATTTCAAAGTCAACAGCCTGGCCTGGCTGGCAGCTCATTTTTGCCATGTCATTTTCTCTGAACTGCAGGGCACTTTTGTAGCACATTTGCCATCCGAATCCCACGGACTTGAAGACTTACTACCCTTCTTAGAAAAGAAAGCCAATTCAGTTTTCCTCACAAAAAGAATTTAATTTTTTAAGATCCAAGATGTCCTCGGTAGTCATGATAAAGAATAGGGGAGACTAGCCTGGCTCGGTGGCTCAGCCTGTAATCCTGTGCCTTGGGAGGCTGAGGTGAGTGGATTGCCTGAGCCCGTGGGTTCGAGACCTGCCTGGGCAACTTGGCGAGACCTCATCTCTACAATAAATCGAAAAATTAGCTGGACATGGTAGCGTGTGCCCATAGTTCCTGCTACTTGGAAGGCTGAGGCAGTAGGATCGCTGGAGCCCAGCAGGTGGAGGCTGCTGTGGCCGGGAGCGGCCACTGCACTCCAGTCTGGGCGACAGAGTGAGACCCCAACTCCAAAAAAAAAAAAGAATAGGGGAGACTAACAGATAAAGAATACCCACTCCCTTTTAAGTTCAAATATATAGCCGGGTGTGGTGGTGCGCGCCTGTAGTTCCAGCTACTTGTAAGGCTGAGGCAGAAGGGTTGGGTCGCCTGAACCCAGCAGGTCCAGGCTGCGGTGGTCATGAGCATGCCACTGCACTTCAGCCTGGGCGACAGATTGAGACTCCTACTCAAAAATAAAATAAGTTCAAATATATTCTGTTGGTTCCCTTTAACTAAAGGGAGGGTTTGATCATATCGTATTCTGATCTAGGCCACAGGCACACCCAGGGGATGTCCAGAGCAAAATAATCTAAACTCCAAGAAACAGACCAAAGACCCACCCAGGTAGTGTTCATTGAATGCTCTTCCTCCCTGTCCTAAAAAACAGAAATAATGGTTTCCCGAGAGCAAGGCCTACCTAGCACACACAGTGTACACACAAGGGAAAAGCCTGAGCCTTGAGTCCTTGAATCTACTGAGTGGTGCCTCACTGAGTCTCCCTCCATCCCTGCCGACTCTATGCAGTGGTTTCCAATAACCACTTCTCTAAGGAAATGTTCCTTCATGCCTCTCATCTACCTTCATAGAAATCCAGCTCTAGACATCACATGCCTAGTGATTTTATGACTGCCAAATTCGACTACTGTTTGGAAGATTACGTCAGGTGTGGACACATTCCACCTACTTGCTTTGGAGGTGCACTTGTGCGGACAGTTTCTGTCTTCCCACCCTGTGAGAGGTTGTGTTTGTGTCTGGCAGGCAGGCCGGGGGGTAATGGCAGGAAGGAGAGACGACCTCAGGTGGAACACATGATGACGGAACTGCTTCGGAACTGCTCTGTGTGTGAGGTTCTTCAAGAGAGCACCACTCACACAATGCCCCAAAAAGGAAAACGGTCATGGGTGAAATTAACATTTTCCAGGAGATTAGATATGGGGCAACTTTGAGCACCCACAATAGGAAATGGTTTGCTTTAAGGCAGTTAAGCCAAAAAGCATAAATTTTGATTCTGAGGTCTGAAATGAACATTTGTGGGTGCCTAGGTTTGGCAGTGGGGAGAGGAGAATAACGGCTAATTGGGGAGATGACAACGTCTGAAGCTTAGACTGTGCTGATCATTCGACAACTCTGTGAGCACACTAAAAAAAACACTGAATTGTACATTTATTTATTCATTGAGTTGGAGTCTCACTCTGTTGCCCAGGCTGGAGTGCAGTGGCACACTCACAGCCACCACAGCCTCGACCTGCTAGGCTCAGGTGATCCTTCCTCCTCAACCTTCCAAGCGGCTGGAACCACAGGCACGCGCCACCACGCCCGGCTAATTTTTTGATTTATTGTAGAGATGAGGTCTTGCCATGTTGCCGATCTCGAACTTCTGGGTTCAGGCAGTCTTCTTGCCTCCGCCTCCCCAAGTGCTGGGATTACAGGCATGAGCCATTACACCCAGCCTTAAGTAGGAGATTTTAATGTTATGTGAATCCTATCTCAATAAAGCTGTTAAGAATTTAACTCTAAAAGAATTACATGGTCTCATAAAAATAAACCCTAATATTTTTCTTAGTGCTAGTGATTTTTTTAATTGGTTGTTTCTGGTGTGTGACGACTAATACTTTATGTTAAATATGCCCTTGAGAAGAACAGATTGGAGAAGTCATAGGGCTTCAGAACTCAGGGGAAACATTGACCGGGTTCCAAGCATACAAATACAGTGGATAGATTTGTTTAGTCCAAGGTTCTGTCAGTTCTCCCCAACTTTTCACCTCCCAGGACAAATCCATGGGGTTGAAGGGTTTGCTAAGCATGCATGCTCCCTCATGGTCCATCTCTCCTGTGCTACCATGCTTTACCATCTTACACACTATCTAGGTGCTTCTTCAACTCGTGGGCATAGCAGAATTTTGAGGAAGAAAGTAGAGGAGGTAATTTTGTAATCTGAAAAAACATCACTTAACTCCGGTCAGGATGGCCATTATCAATAACTCAAAAAACAACAGATGCTGGAGAGAATATGGCGAAAAGGGAACACTTCAACACTGTTGGTGAAAGTGTAAACTAGTCCAACCTCTGTGGAAAACAGTTTGGCGATTCCTAAAAGACCTAAAAATCGACCTTCCATATGACCTTGCAATTTCCCTACTGGGAATATACCCAGAGGAACTCAAATCACTCTATGAAGAAGATAACCTGCTCACGCATGTTTATTACAGCATTATTTACAATAGCAAAAACATGGAACCAACCGTGCTGCCCGTCAAAAGAGGACTGAAAAAATGTGGTACATATACACGATGGAATATTACATAGCCATAAAGAAGGACAAGACTATGAACGTCACAGCAATTTGGATGGACTTAGAGTCTATAAAAATTCTGAGTGATCTATCACAGAAAGAACTGAGTACCACATGTTCTTACTCATAAACAGACTTTGAACAAGTATCATAATACTGTAAGAAAGGGATTGGGGCTGGGCTCGGTAGCTCAGCCTGTAATCCCAGCGCTTTGGGAGGCCGAGGTGAGTGGATTGCCTGAGCCCACGGGTTTGAGACCTGCCCGGGCAACTTGGGGAGACCTCATCTCTACAATAAATCAAAAATTAGCTGGGGGTGGTAGTGCGCATGTAGTTCCAGCTACTTGGAAGGCTGAGGTGGAAGGCTTGTGGGAGCCCAGCGGGTCGAGGCTGCGGTGGTCGGTAGCATGCCACTGCACTCCAGTCTGGGCAAAAGTGAGACTCCAACTCAAAAAAAAAAAAAAAAGAAAATACAGAAATTTTATTGCATGGAAATATACAATAAAAGTACATTGTACTGTAGTCAGAGGCTCACTTTGTCACCCAGTCTGGAGTGCAGTGGCATGCTCACTGCAGCCTCAACCTGCTGGACTCAGGTGATTCTTCTGCCTCAGCCTTCCAAGTAACTGGAACTACAAGCGCACGCTACCACGTCCGGCTAATTTTTTTTTTTTTTGAAAGTGGGATTTACTGAGAGGACAGAAAAGCTCCCACAGTGGGAGGGGACCTGAGGGGGTTGCCCTAATTTTTTGATTTATCGTAGAGATGAGGTCTCACTAAGTTGCCCAGGCTGGTCTTGAACCCCTGGGCTCAGGCAAATCTCTCGCCTTGGCCTCCAAAAGTGCTGGGATTACAGGCTTGAGCCACTGTGTTCTGCTTCTGGCACATAATTAAAATACTTTTCTAGGGAATTTCTGGGTTGTACATTATGACTTTCTTCATAATGCCAAATAATTTTTTTTTAAATGTACCAATATACGCGCCCACAACCGTGTGTGAGATTTCTATTGCTCCATATTCTTGCCAACATTAGATACTCTTATACTTTATACTTTTTATTGACCTGGTAGGTGTGTGATGGTCTCTCACTGTGGTTTTTTTTTTTTTTGTTTTTTTTTTGAGTTGGAGTCTCACTGCGTTGCCCAGGCTGGGGGGCAGTGACATGCTGCTCCTGGCCACTGCAGCCTCGACTTGCTGGGCTCAGGTGATCCTTCCACCTCAGAACTTCCAAGTAGCCAGAACTACAGGCGCGCTCTACCATGCCCGGCTAATTTTTTGATTTATTGTAGAGATGAGGTCTCACCATGTTGCCCAGGCTGGTCTCGAACCCTCGGGCTCAGGCAATCCTCTTGCCTTGGCCTCCCAAAGTGCTGGGATTATAGGCTTGAGCCACCAGGCCCGGCCTCTCACTGTGGTTTTTACTCACTTGGGTTACTAATGAGATGAGCATTTTTTTGCAACTTTTTGACATTTTGATCTGTTCTTTTGTGAAGGACAAACATTGTACATGATAGCCAAATGTCGCAATCTTTTTTCTTTATTTTTAGTGCTCTATTTTATTTCAGAATACTTTTCCTACTGCTATACCATTTTTGGAAGCTTTATTGTTTGGCCTTTCATGTTTAGGTCTTAAATCCAACTAGAACTGATTAGGAGGGATAGGGTATAATGTTAATTTTATGTACTAACTTGATTGGGCCATGTCGTGCCCAGACATTTGACCAAACATTATTCTGAGTGTGTCCGTGGGGGTGTTTCTGGATAAGGTCAGCATTTAAATCAGAAGACTAAGTAGATCACCCTCACTAACGTGGGTGGGCCTCATTCACTCAGTTGAAGACCTGAGTAGAACAAAAAGGCTGAATAGGAGGGAACTTCTGTCTGACTGGTTAAGCTGGGACACCATTTTTTTATAGCCTTCAGGTCAGCCTGAAACATTGGCTCCTCTTGGGTTGTGAGCCTGCAGGCCCCCAGACTGAAATGATGCCATCAGTTCTCATGGTTCTCGGACTTCTGGATTCAGGCTGGAAGCACACATCACTCTCCTGGGTCCCGGGATTGCTGACTGTAGATCTCAGGGATTCTCAGCCTTTGTGATTGTGTGAGCCAATTCTTATAGTAAGACCTTATCTATTGATCTATTGATCTATCAATCTACCTATCGATCTATCAATCTATCTATCTATATTTATCTTACCTACCTACCTACCTGTCTCTCCTATTGTTTCTGTCTCTCTGAAAAACCCTGGCTAATACAAAGGTACAGTTCACTGTTATTTTATTTTCCAAATAAATATTCCTTCATGCCAGCACCATCTGCTAAAATATTGTCCCTTTCCCACTGATCTTCTCAACAGCCTCTCAAGCCTCCATATGTGCGTGGGACTATTTCTGTGCTCTCTAGTTTTTTCTATTGGGCCTTGCCCTATCCTTGTGCCAGCATCACATGGCACATTATTACGATGGGCTAATTTTAAGTCTTGATGCTCAACAGGGAAAATCCTCCCATCTTGCCCTTTTCCAAGAATAGCTTGGCTGAACTTGGCACTTAGCAAAAACTAAAACACAACAACAGCAACAGAACAGATTTTGATAGAGATTGTATTGAATTTTTTTTTTGTGTCGGACTCTCACTTTGTTGTCTAGGCTGAAGTGTAGTGACATGATCGTGGCTCACGGTAACCCTGATCTCCTGGGCTTAGGTGATCCTTCTACCCCAGCCTCCCAAGTAGCTGGGACTACAGGCACATGCCATCCCACTTGGATAATTTTTAAATTTTTTTATGGAGATGAGGCTGGTCTCAAACTCCTGGGCTCAAGCAGTCTTTCTGCCTTGGCCTCCTAAAGTGCTCGGATTATAGGTATGAGCCACCACATCCGACCTGTTTATTAATAGTGTATCAAGCAATCTTTCTAACAGTTTTAACAAATTTTAATAATTTTTTGCATGAAGCACAGTATTTAGAAAAATTTTTAAAATAATTTACATGTCATCTTCATATCATCTGTGAAGAACGTCACTGTTACTTCTACCTTTTTGTGGCACTTAAAAACAAATCTGCAAAGTCTTTGGCAGTCCTCCCATTGAGAAGTGAGGGCTAAAGCCTTTATCTTTGAATTTGGAGAAAACTTAGTGACCTGCTTGCAATCAACAGATGCCATGGGAGAGACACTGGGAAACTTCCAAGGCTAGGTCAGAAAAGGCTTCAGTCTGATTCTGTTGGGATGTTTGCTTTGGGAGAAGCCAGCTGCTGTGTAATAAATCCGCCTTGTGCCTATAATCTCAGCACTTTGGGAGGCCGAGGTGAGAGGACTGCCTGAGCCTGAGGGTTCGAGACCAGCCTGGGCAACATGGTGAGACCTTGTCTCTAAAATAAATTAAAAAATTAGCCAGGTGTTTTAGTGCGCATCTGTAGTTATGGCTACTTGGAAGGCTGAGGTGTAAGGATTGCTGGAGCCCAGTAGGTTGAGGCTGCGGTGGCCAGGAGCATGTCACTGCACTCCAGCCTGGGCAACAGAGTGAGTCTCCAACTAAAAAAAAAAAAAAAATCCACCTTGTAAGGCAGCTGCCATGGAAGAAAACTACCTTGGTATCACTATGCTGGAGAGGCCACATGCAGGTGTTCTGGTCTGTAACCCCAATTTTGCTCTTAGTTCATAACCAGCATCAACTGACCGCCATGCACATGGCCTAGCTTGGAGACCCAGTCCAGCTGATTCTTTAGATGACTGCAAGTCCAGCCAACATCTGAATGCAGATGCACGAGAGACCCCAAAGAAGAACTGCCCGGCTAAGTCTTTCCCAAATTGCTGACCACCAAAAATTGTGAGCAAAATAAAATGTTTTGAGTTGCTGAGTTTCAGTCATTTGCAATGCAGCAGTAGACCAGAACGTGTTCTAATCCTTACTGTCTGAAAACCGGAGTGAGGAGGCGGAGGAGAAGTGACCCTCAGTGGACATGCAGTGTGAACAAAAAATAAACTTTTGTTGTTGTAAGTCACTTGGTTGTTTGTGTTGTTACTGTAGCATAACCTATTACTGACTTATATACATGGTATACATTTTACTCTTCTATTGCTTTCAGCCTTTCTGTATCCTTATTTAAAGTGAATACTAAGCTGGGCTCGGTGGCTCAGCCTGTAATCCCGTGCTTTGGGAGGCTGAGGTGAGTGGATTTGCCTGAGCCCCGGTTTCGAGACCCGCCTGGGCAACTTGGTGAGACCTCATCTCTACAATAAATCAAAAAGTTAGCTGGGCGTGGTAGCGCACGCCTGTGGATCCAGCTACTTGGAAGGCTGAGGCTGAAGGATTGCTGGAGCCCAGCAGGTCGAGGCTGCAGTGACCGGAAGTGGTCACTGCACTCCAGTCTGGGTGACAGAGTGAGACTCCAACTAAAAAAAAAAATGACTTTGAGTATGTGTGTGTATGTGTACTGACAATTAAGTTTGTGATCTCATACTAAAGAAAGTGCTACATACCTCATTGCTGAATATCACAAGGGGAGTACTTGGAAGGTGACTGTAGTGACATTCAGCCATGATGTATGCAGCACTTTTTCTAGGATAGTTTGTGAACCTAATTGTCAGACCTCGTATGCATATATATTTTATGTGCACTATTCCATTTGTGTGCATATAAAATATCTGGAGAAATACATAAAACATTTGGACAGTGTGACTGGATAAACCCCAGGAGACTTTTTTTTTGAGTTGGAGTCTCACTCTGTTGCCCAGACTGGAGTGCAGTGGCACGCTCCCCAGCCTCGACCTGCTAGGCTCTGGCGATCCTTCTGCCTCAGCCTTCCAAGTAGCCAGAACCACAGGCGCGCACTACCATGCCTGGCTAATTTTTTCTTTCTTTTTTTTTTAATTGTAGAGAAGAGGTCTTGCAAAGTTACCTGGGTGGGTCTCGGATCCGCAGGCTCAGGCAATGCACTCGCCTCGGCCTCCCAAAGTGCTGGGATTACAGGCTGAGCCACTGAACCCGGCTTCAGGAGACTTTTTAAGCCAAGTAATCTTTGAATATCTCCCCACAATAATTTGTAATTTTTTTTTACATATTAAGGAGAAAATCAAGCTAATTAAAAGATGACTTTTCTTTCTAGTATATAGTTTTAGATTCTTTATAATGTACTCCAAGGAAAGAACAGATAGACGATCGTATTTGTTGCAATGCAAATGAGATCCTTTCCTGTAGTTGCAAACTTTGAGCTCCCTCTTCTTCTTTGTTACTTCAAAGGTTAAAAGACATTTCTGGATTTTCCATCTTGACTGGACTCATCATTGGCTAATCATCTTGCTTTTGCTTCTCTTCTTTAAGTTTTTAATTCTGTGTCTAGGTATAATGTCTTTACAGTATAAGAATAAAACCCATATGCAAATTATACTGAGAATATTTCCTGAATTTCTACATGAGTTCTCTTTTTTAATTTTTTTTGACTTGAAGTCTCACTCTGTCACCCAGACTGGAGTGCAGTGGCCGCCCCCGGCCACTGCAGCCTCGAGCTGCTGGGCTCCGGCGATCCTTCCGCCTCAGCCTTCCAAGTAGCTGGAACTACAGACGCATGCCACCACGCCCAGCTAGTTTTTTGTAATTTATTGTAGAGATGAGGTCTCACCAATTGCCCAGGCTGGTATTGAACCCCCGGTCTCAGGCAATCCTCTCACCTTGGTCTCCTAAAGTGCTGGGACTACAGGTGAGTTCTCTTATTTTATGGACTACTAAGTCACACATTCTGAGTTTTATACAAACTGTTTCATGGATTATTAACTCAAATTATGCTGTTATAGTCAATCACAGGAAAGGAGGTAATTCGAAAGATACTGTGTAATGATCTTTGTCTCTGAATTACTGAAGGGCTCTTCCTGCCATATATTTGTACAGATGGATTTATTTGGGGGGTGAACAAAATAACTCCAATCTTTACCAAATATTACATTTCCCACTTGCTATTTATTTATTTATTTATTTTTTGAGTTGGAGTCTCACTCTGTCACCCAGGCTGGAGTGCAGTGGCCGCTCCCAGCCACCGCAGCCTCGACCTGATGGGCTCCGGCGATCCTTCCACCTCAGCCTTCCAAGTGGCTGGAACTACAGGCGCGCGCTACCACGCCCGGCTAATTTTTTGATTTACTGTAGAGATGAGGTCTCGCTTGCCCAGGCGGGTCTCGAACCCGCGGGCTCAGGCAATCCACTCACCTCGGCCTCCCAAGGCGCGGGATTACAGGCTGAGCCACCGAGCCCGGCTCCCACTTGCTATATCAATGTAATGATATTTACTTTTTTTAAGCAGAGCAAATCTAACTGTGCTATCCAATGAGGAATGTTAGGTAATATCAGAAAAGAGATACTTTTACTGGCTCCCATCAGAGCAGGGTTTAGAATGAGGTAGGAGAGCGTGTATGAAAGTCATGGCAATCACTACAATCGAAGATACGTGAAATGTCCAAATATTCCAGACTGCTGACCACAGAAAGATTCATCTACAAACTAGTCAAGAGTCTGGTTATCTGTCCCATTTTTGTCACTGAATAGGAATTTCACCTTCTTGGGCAACTCACTTGTTCATGCCTGCAGCAGTGGCTGTGATGGCCTCCCCCATGATTGCCAAAGGACAACCTCCTGGGGACCAGGGAAGCTGCCAGGGATGTACCTTAATGAAGGTCCCCACCAGTAGATGGCCACTGTCTCCATCTTGCAACTGGTCATGTGCTAACAACTTTCTTAAGTTCAACCCAATACTCTCTTGCAGTGTAACCCCTTACATAGAATTCTCACCTTCAGACAGAAAGATATTAAAGCCCGGCACAGTGGCTCATGCCTGTAGTCCCAGCAGGCAGGCAGATTGCTTGAGCCCAGGAGTTCGAGAACAGCCTAGGCAGCATGGCTAAACCTGTCTCTACCAAAAAAAAAAGAAAAGAAAAAGAAAAATCAGCCAGGCTGGTGGTGTGTACCTGTAGTCCCAGCTACTCGGGAGGTTGAGGTGGAAGGATAGCCTGAGCCCAGGAGGTTGAGGCTGCCGTGAACTGTGATCTTTATGATCAAGCCACTGCATTCCAGCCTAGGTGACAGAGTGAGACCCTGACTCACAAAAAAAAAAGAAAAGAAGCCGGGCTTGGTGGCTCAGCCTGTAATCACGCACCTTTGGGAGGCTGAGGTGAGTGGATTACCTGAGCTCGCGGGTTCGAGACCCACCTGGGCAACTTGGCGGGACCTCATCTCTACAATAAATCAAAAAATTAGCCAAGTGTGGTAGCGCACGCATGTAGTTCCAGCTACTTGGAAGGCTGAGGCGGAAGGATCGCCGGAGCAAAGCAGGTCGAGGCTGCGGTGGCCGGGAGCGGCCACTGCACTCCAGTCTGGGCGACAGAGCGAGACTCCAACTCAAAAAGAAAAGAAAAGAAAAAAAAAGTATCAGCAGTATCCAACTTGCAAGCCCACATTCCTCTCCCTCATATCTATGTTCAGATACTCATCAAATCCATGAATCTAAATAGCCTCATCCCACTGATGGCCTCAGTCTAGACAGGCTCTCTTCAATAATCACTTGGGTTTCAGCCTATAATCCAAACTCTTTCTAAATCATACCCCATACTACCTTCTAATCTCAATCTCTCTCTCTCTCTCTCTCTCTTTCTCTCTCTCTCTCTCTCTCTCTCTCTCTCTCGATCATATTTGTCTTAAAGATCATCAGTGACTCCTCACTTCCTAAAGGATGCAGTCCAAATTCCTTTCTGGGATGTTTGCAATCTAACCTCGTCCTCTCTTCTCTCTGCATACCTTTTGCTCGGTTTTCAAATGTGCAGGTCCTGGATCCTGGACTTGACACGTGTTACTTCATTCGCCTGCAATTTCCATCCTCCCTGACTTTACCTGGCCAATTCCTACTCAACCTTCAGGTCTGCTGACACCTCTCCTGCGAAGCTTTCCTGGATTATGTACAGGGTCCCTATGCTCTCTTAGCCTTTAGAGGCTTCTTCTCACATCTCTCACTCAGTCATCGCAGATTTCTGTCTTCCCATGAGAGCAGAACCCATATAAACATCTCTGAATCCAGGCCCTGCACGACTCAATTTTTTTTCAATTATATTTTTACATATTTTAAAGTAGTTCATGTCTTTCTAAGGTAATCAGTCTTTTTCCAAAAACAAAATTGGACTATCACAAAATGGACCTCCAAATGTGTCTGATTATTCAACGGGCAATGGAGATACCTTGTTCTTTTGATTACTATTTTTTTTTTTTGAGTTGGAGTCTCACTCTGTCATCCAGACTGGAGTGCAGTGGCCACTCCCGGCCACCGCAGCCTCGACCTGCTGGGCTCCAGCGATCCTTCTGCCTCAGCCTTCCGAGTAGCTGGAACTACAGGCGCGTGTTACCATGCCCGGCTAGTTTTTGATTTATTGTAGAGATGAGGTCTTGCCAAGTTGCCCGGGTGGGTCTCGAACCCGCGGGCTCAGGCTATCCACTCACCTTAGCCTCCCAAGGCGCGGGATTACAGGCTGAGCCACCGAGCCCGTCTACTTTTTTCCAATTTTAAGATTCCCCCCTCCAGTAATATAAAAGACACTTCAGACCCCTGGAAAAGTGTCTATCTGAAATTTTTCTTGATTGCCTTCTAGAATTATGTTTAGTTTATCGGGTAAAGGCCACCACACTTTGCTCCTGGGACTACTTTCCTATAATTCCGCTCTTTTAAAAATGTTTTTCTAGTTCTTTAAATATTACGTTAATAGACAGTTTTGTTAAGGACCTAGCCAATTCCAAATATATTAGAAGGGCTAACAACTGACTTCAATTGCTCTAGCACCTTAAGTACTTTCGCAGCTTTTTATTTTTCATCTGTGGTTTCATACCTTTTTTTCTTTTCTTTCTTTTTTTTTTGAATTGGAGTCTCACTCTGTCTCCTACACTGGAGTGCGGTGGCACGCTCATGGCCACTGCACCTCGACCTGCTGGGCTCAGGCCATCCTTTTGCTTCAGCCTTCCAAGTAGCTGGAACTATAGGTGCAAACTACTATGCCCAGCTAATTTTTTGATTTGTTGTAGAGATGAGGTCTTGCCAAGTTGCCCAGGCTGGTCTTGAACCCCTGCACTCAGGCAATTCTTTCACTTCTGCCTCCCAAAGTACTGGGATTATAGGTGTGAGCCACCACATCCGGCTCATACTTTGTTTTTCTTTTGTATCACATTAAAGTGCATCTTACTGCCTTAAATATCATATTGTTAATGAAGTATTTATACTTTATATAGCTCACAGTGACTATTCTTAATTTTTCTTTTTTTTGAGTTGGAGTCTTACTCTGTTGCCCAGGCTGGAGTGCAGTGGCACACTCATGGCCACCACAGCCTCAACCTGCTGGACTCAGGTGATCCTTCCACCTCAGCCTTCCAAGTAGCTGGAACTACAGACGCACACCACCATGCCCGGCTAGTTTTTTTGTGTGTGTGTGATTTATTGTAGAGACAGGTCTCACCAAGTTGCCCAGGTTGGTCTTGAACCTTCGGGCCTCTCACCTCGGCCTCCCAAAGTGCTGGGATTACAGGCTGAGCCACCGCGCCTGGTCTATTTGTTGTTTTTAACATCAGTAAAACATTGAATACCATCAATACTTGATGCCACTGGATTCCCATATTATCAAGCCAGTTGCAAATGAGTCTGATTATAGTGTAAAGTTCGGCAAGATCCTAAAATGATCACATTGATTTATGGCAACAAAGTGGATCTTAGGTTATAATCTATAATAAGATTATATTATAATAAGTCTCATTTCCTTTCATCTATCTTATCATTTTTTTTCCGTCTCAGTCTCACTCTGTTGCCAAGGCTGGAGTGCAGTGGCAGGGTCACAGCTCACTGCAGCCTCGACCTCCTGGACTCAGGCAATCCTTCTTCCTCAGCCTCCTGTGTAGCTGGCACTACAGGTACACACCACCATGCCTGACTAATTTTTTGACGTTTTTTGTCTCACTAGGTTACCTAGGCTGGTTTCAAGCTCCTGGGCTCAAGTGATCCTCCCATCTTGGCCTCCCAAGTGCTAGGATAACAGGCGTGAGTCATCATGCCTAGCCTAATCTATTTTATCTAACCATATTTAGTGGTAAGTCCACAGGGACTCCGAAACTAATGTTATACCATAACTTTAGTTCCTTACATAGCTTTTGACTCCCACTGGTTTTGAATAGAACAGTTCTCAAAGTTGTGACCCACAACCTGGGTACTCTTAGCAGTGTCCAGAGCGGCCCAGACAAAAGAACAGGGAGAGTACAAATGTGCGACTTTGAGGAGACAGCACAGGTCACTGGCTGTCACAGGGCTGGAATTTTGTGTAGGAATCACAGACCATGGGCTTAAAATCCAGTCACAACTGAGGTGTCTGTAGGGCCAGCTTGGCACAGCATCTTTCACGATGACTCAGGCAAAAAGCCTCTTAAATCTCTGATGCATGTGATGATGTATCGACAGTTTGATGAACGTAAGAAATATACCATTTGACATCATTGTACTCCTGCTCTTCACAGAGCTGCCTTTTAAAGGAATTAACCTAGTGAGATAGAATGTATGATGATGATTTTTTCGTATCCATCACAGCTCCTCAGGGAGCAGTATCTTTTATGTGATAGAGGTTTAATAAATATCTATGGAAAAAATAGATACAGAGAAAGAGAAATAGGGTAACTTGGCATAAAAGTCCTATTTAAGGCCTGCTCTGGGTTAAGTAACATATTGTCCTGATCTCAGAGCTAAGGGACTCATTCCAAAATGCATGCTGAAATCCTTGGTTTATAGGTTAAGCAATAGAGAACGGCCCACTCTCGGGATTAAAGCCAGAATTCTTTCTAAAGTGCAATGATAGTATGCAATCTTCAAAAGCACTCCAAGGCAACTAGGAAAGTTTGAACCCGCCATGGCAAGAAACAGAGCAGTGGGTCCCCTCAACTCGGGTCTGAAGTGAATTGTTGGTTGAACAAGTGATGGAAACTGGCAAAGCTCCCAAACCAAGGAGAAACTTAGTACTTGGACACATCGGCTGGTCAGACTCCAGTGGCGGTCCTCTGGTGTTCCACTGTCCATGCCAGACCCAGGAGTTCTATAAGCTGAGCCAAAGCTACATGCTCTCACTGTACTTGTCAGTGAAATACATTTCCTAGCTGAGGGCCAGATACAAGACAGCTGCTCAGAGCTCAGCGACCCTACAGTTTCCTTTGTTCCACAGCAAACCCTTATGTCCAAAATCTTTCTCAGCCTCCTTTTTTCCCTAATACAACTACTCTTATTACAAGCATCATCATCATTTATTGAGGGCATAGAACGTGCCATATATTGTTCTAAGACCTGATTGTGTATTGGACAGTTTAATCATGACTATTATTATCATTTCAATTTTTTGGGAGGAAAGAGGCACAGAGAAGTCAGTTAATTCACCCATGGTCACACAGCTACTAAGTAGGAGAGCCAGGATTCAAACTCAGGCAGTTAGAATCTAGAACTAAACTCTTAGCAACTACACTCTACTGAAACATATTCTTCATAAAGCACAGCAAACAAGATTACACAAGTATTCCATAAAAGTAACACAAGGTATTAATATAATTACTCTGTGTACATATATATAGATTCCCTATTATATGTAACTAATATATATCATATTTTAATAAATGATTATTAATTAATGTATATTACCAAGTATTCTAGGGACAGTTGTTCCATTAAAAGCAAGACAAAGCCGGGCTCGGTGGCTCAGCCTGTAATCCCGCGCCTTTGGGAGGCTGAGGTGAGTGGATTGTCTGAGCCCGCGGGTTCGAGACCCGCCTGGGCAAGCGAGCCCTCATCTCTACAATAAATCAAAAACTTAGCCAGGTGTGGTAGCGCGCACCTGTAGTTCCAGCTACTTGGAAGGCTGAGGCAGAAGGATCGCCTGAGCCCAGCAGGTCGAGGCTGCGGTGGCCGGGAGCGGCCACTGCACTCCAGTCTGGGCGACAGAGTGAGACTCCAACTCAAAAAAAAAAAAAAACAAAAAACAAAACAAAACAAAAAAAACAAGACAACACATATATATGTATAGATACAGCATATAATACTGTTGTCTATGGTACCAACAGTAGATTGGCTTTTCAATACATAGTAATAAATCTATGATAACAAATACTTTACTCTAGAGTTTGGAAGTCCTCAACATTTTCATCTCATCTACCCCTACAGCAGCCCCATAGAGGCATAGAACAGGTATTATCATTATTACCATATGTACTATGGGTGCTGGTCCTAGGCTCACAAAACTTTCAAGAAGATACAAATATTCGAGTATAGAAAAAAGAGTAACTATCTCAGCCATTGCTTTACTAGAGTCTGGTGTGGCCATGTGCTCTTTGAACTAAGGCCCCCGCCATATTTCCTAAGCTTTGGCCCCCTCTCCTACCTTGGGGAGGTGAATTAATATCTTTTTTTTTTTTTTGAATTGGGAGTCTCACTCTGTCACCCAAACTGGAGTGCAGCAGCATGCTCCCAGCCACCACACTCTCGACCTGCTGGGCCAGCGATCCTTCCGCCTCAGCCTTCCAAGTGGCTGGAACTACAGGCGTGTGCTACCACGCCCTGCTAATTTTTTGATTTATTGTAGAGATGAGGTCTCGCCAAGTTGCCCAGGCGAGTCTCGAACCCCTGGGCTCAGGCAATCCATTCACCTCAGCCTCCCAAGGCGCGGGATTCTAGGCTGAGTCACCGAGCCCGGCTTTCTAATTTGCTTTCTAAATAAACTATATTTTCTAATCTAAAAGAGAAAAAAAGAGTAACTCTCTCTAAACCATTAATAAAAAACTGCAAGGTCAAAACTGATAAAAACTTAATTAAATGCCTTTGGACACTAAATCTTTAACTGGTCTCTACAGGACAGTGCTGTTCAGTGACTTAGAGGTCTGTCTCTACTAATATATAGATCCCCTTCTTAAATAGTGTCACATAAACTAATGCCTGTCACAGTTGCCACACGTGCTGAATTATGGTCACCTATCTGTGGTCTGTTGTAATTATCTGCAAAAACTCACCAGCTACTTCCTCACCCAATGTTGTGAGATGGTGCCTTGAAACGTTTGGTACTGCATTTGAATATCCCTTATCCAAAACACTTGGGACCAGAATTGTTTTGGATTTTGGATCTTTCTGAATTTTTGGGATATATACAACACACTTGTTGACTGAACATCCTAAACCTGAAAATCCAGAATCTAAGAGGCTCTAATGAAGATTTTTCCTTTGAGTGTCATGTCAGTGCTCAAAAATTGAGATTCACCAGGCAGTGGGAGACCGAGGCGAGAGGATTGCCTGAGCCCACAGGTTCGAGACCAGTTTGGGCAAGATGGCAAGACCTCGTTTCTACAATAAATTTTAAAAAAAATTAGCCGGGCATGGTGGCATGAGCCTGTAGTTCCAGTTACTTGGAAGGCTGAAGCAAAAGGATCGCCTGAATCCAGCAGGTTGAGGTTGCAGTGGTCGTGAGCATGTCACTGCACTCTAGCCTGGGTGACACAGTGAGACTCCGACTCAAAAAAAAAATTAAGATTCAGATTTTGGGGCATATCAGATTTCAGCTTTTTGGGTTTGGGATGCTTAAGTGGTATATGTAGATCTGGAGATTTCATTGTGTGTCTTCTTCCTTAGTTTACAACACACCTAAGTAAAACCGCTTCTAGCCCTGTCTGAGACATATGTAGACTGAAAATAAGGGTGGACATCTCTAAGGGTTCAATTATTATTCAGTCCTGGGTTTGAAATCCCATGACCTTGAGCTAGCAATTTTTCCATGTCTTCTTTGGCTTCACCCTCTATAAATCAGGGAATAATGAGAGTAGCTACTGAGTTAATGTGAGGTTTTTGTTTTGTTTTGTTTTTTTAACTGAGATCATGTATGTGCTGCCTTTGCTTATTAGAGTTATGGACATATATGTAAAGTACTCAGCATATATTAGCTCTTTGTATCATTATTAGCCTTCGAATCTTAGTGATTAGATAAGTCCTTTGTCTAGAACCCAAAAAGTACACCCAAGGGCTAGGTGTTTTTTTGTACTGCTATAGAGGGATACAGTCATGTCTAGTACAGCTACATACACATTGGTACTTTGACGCAGTAATTCAACTTCTGGTTTTGCTTCTGTTCTAAGATTTGCATCCCTAAATATGAAACAACAAAAACTCAAGGTTATTCATTGTGGCATTATGTGCAAACACTGGAAACAGCCTAAATTGCTCATCTGTAGAAATTTGGTTGAACAAATTATGGTCTATCCACCCAGCAGAGTACTGGGCAGACTACATAAAGAAGATCTTTGTGAAATGAAGTGATTTCCAGAATATATTTTGAAATTTAAAATAGTAAAAAGAGTGTGTAGGATTCCACCTTTTGTATATGAGGATGCCAAAAAATGCTTACACATTTTTTTTTTTTTGAGTTGGAGTCTCCCTCCATCGCCCAGACTAGAGTGCAGTGGCACGCTCGCAGCCACTGCAGCCTCAACCTGCTGGGCTCCGGCGATCCTTCTGCCTCAGCCTTCCGAGTAGCTGGAATTACAGGCATGCGCTACCACGCCCGGCTAATTTTTGATTTATTGTAGAGATGAGGTCTTGCCAAGTTGCCCGGGCGGGTCTTGAACCTGTGGGTTCAGGCAATCCACTCACCTCGGCCTCCCAAAGCGCTGGGATTACAGACTGAGCCACCAAGCCCAGCCAACGTGCACACATTTTAAGAGATGTTTGCTGTAATCAGAAGTGTCTGGACACTGATGTTAACCACTGGGAGCATCTCTTGTAACAGCAGAATTAAACATGACTTGTATTCATCTTTTGCTATTGGTGTATATTGAGTATTCCAATTTTATTTTATTTTATTTTTTTGAGTTGGAGTCTCACTCTGTCACCCAGACTGGAGTGCAGTGGCACGTTCCCGGCCACCGCAGCCTCGACCTGCTGGGCTCCGGCGATCCTTCCGCCTCAGCCTTCCAAGTAGCTAGAACTACAGGTGCGCTACCACGCCCGGCTAATTTTTTTGGTTTATTGTAGAGATGAGGTCTCGCCAAGTTGCCCAGGCAGGTCTTGAACCCACGGGCTCAGGCAATCCACTCACCTCAGACTCCCAAAGCGTGGGATTATAGGCTGAACCACCGAGCCTGGCTGAGTATTATAATTTTAATACAGTTTTTCCCTTTTTTAAAATGTGTGTACTTTTTTTTGGCATCCTGTGTATGTAAGAACAGGAAGATAGATACAAACAAGGGGGTATTCTCCCTAATGTATAAGACCTCCAACAAATTTGTAAGAAAGAAGACTAAGTCTTCTAAAAAAAGGGTGAAGAATATTACCGGACAGTTCATTGGAAAGGAAATACAAATGACTCTTAAATATAGGCTCACACTCATAATAAGAGCATTGTAGATCAAAACCCCAAAAGTTTGATGAGAGTATGTTACTGAAAACTGTGGAGAAAGAGGAACTTTCCACAGTGCTGGTGGCATTTCCTGTGTTGTCCCATTGGGAAAACCCATGGAGGGTAATTTGGCAGAATTTTGTGAATTAAAAAACATGCACCCTTTGTGATATAGTTAGTACTCACCCATATTGTATTCTCTTCTCCTGTCAGAAACACAAAGACCTGTACTTCTTGGCTTTCCTGAAGCTTTACAGGCCCATGTGACTAGTTCTAACCAATGTGGAAATACTGTTTGTCACTTTTGGGCCAAGGCTGTCTCTTTCCTGCTATATTGACTGTGAAGGCTGTGGGTGCCAGACGGTGCTGGCTCAAGATGGCAGAGACTCTGGCAGCCTGGGTCTCTGAGAGACCATGTGCAGCAGAGACCTCCTGCCAGCCTTCATGTAACATGTAGTGGGGGCTGTTTCACTATCTTTTACAATGTTTGGCAATTGAGATTTGAGAGCTTTTTGTTATTGTAGCAGATTTAACCTCTTTAATACAACCTTTGTCCCAGAAACTCCACTTCAGAGATTTATCCTGAAGACATACTGAACAAAAGTGTGTGTATACAATATTATTTATTAAAGCAATGTTTTAAAAAGCAAAATATTGGGACCAAATATGTGGCCAAAAAAAACCTTGTTAAATGATTATGATATATCCATACAGTAGAATACTATGCAGTTGCAAAACATAACTAGGAGCTTCTCTGTGGAAATATGGAAATATTACTTAAATATATTCTTTTTTTTTTGAGTTGGAGTCTCACTCTATCACCCAGACTGGAGTGCAGTGGCACGCTCCTGGCCACTGCAGCCTCGACCTGCTGGACTCCGGCGATCTTTCCGCCTCAGCCTTCCAAGTAGCTGGAAGTACAGGCGTGTGCTATCATGCCCGGCTAATTTTTGATTTATTGTATAGATGAAGTCTCCCCAAGTTGCCCAGGCGGGTCTTGAACTTGGGGGCTCAGGCAATCCATTCACCTCAGCCTCCCAAAGTGCTGGGATTACGGCTGAGCCACCAAGCCCGGCTCTTAGATATACTCTTAAATGAAAAAAGCAAATTGTACAATAGTTTATATAGTATACTATCCTTCATGTAAGGGGGAGAATATATATTAATAGGGTTTAAATATATAAAAAGTATATATCCGTTCAGAAAAAAGAAAATTGATCACGATGGGTTACCTGTTAAGGGGAATGGAAACTGGGCTTTGAGTCAATGCATTTTTTCCCCCAGTATTTTTATTTTTGAGCTATGAAAATGTGTTTTCTTGTTCAAAAATGAAATAAATACTAGAAATAAGGTAAAATTGATTTCTGACTCTCTACTGCCTAAAGGAGCCTTGAAAATGTATTTCTCAGGTCAGGCATGGTGGCACTTTGGGAGGCCAAGACAGGAGGATTGCTTGAGCCCAGGAATTTGAGACCAGTCTGGGCAACATATCAAGATCCCATCTCTACCAAAAAAAATTAGCTGGGTATGGTGTTGCCCACTTATAGTCCCAATTACTCAGGAAGGCTGAGGTAGAAGGATTGCCTGAGCCCAGGAAGTCAAAGTTGTGGTGAGCTGCGATTGTGCCATTGCACTCCAGCCTGGGCAACAGAGTGAGAGCTTGCCTCAAAAAAATAAGTAAATATATATGAATTTTAAAAAAGTTATTTAGAGACAGTCTAATAATTTTTCTTAAATGATTTTGATTATACCAACCTCATTAGTTAGGTTTCTGTCAGATTACATGTAATACAATTATATCCAATTTAGCAAAACTAAGATACATGTTCATCATAATTATTAAGATACATTACTCCTAAAAAATAACATCTAGCCAAAGTAGCACTATATGAATTTTTATAATTTAGTTTTTGAGCCAAAGTAAAAATAAAGCAATAACAAGACAATACATATAAATATCTAAGATAAATGGAGTGCCTATGTGCTAAATTGTTTACAAGGTACTTCAACATCATCTCATCTTATTTAAGCCTCTTAGTCATCTGGAGCGCTAAAGAGCTTTGATCCCATTTAACAGATGAGGAAAGTTTGGTTCAGAAGGAGTAACTCACTTCAGATTACCACACAGCCAGGAAGTGATAGCTATGTAGTTGAAACCTAGCAATGTCCTTTACACTATTCTATACTTTCTTTCAATATGGTGTGTTTCTTTTTTTTTTGAGTTGGAGTCCCACTCTGTCACCCAGACTGGAGTGCAGTGGCCGCTCCTGGCCACTGCAGCCTTGACTTGCTGGGCTCCGGCGATCCTTCTGCCTCAGCCTTCTAAGCAGCTGGAACTACAGG
>CAUYQG010042400.1:0-11449 GCA_963574415.1 Tarsius wallacei
ATCATATTTTCACCTAGAAAATTGAGCATCTTATGGAAATTGGAACTGGCAACCAATTCCTGATCAAAATCCCAAGTGCCCATGCCATAAGAGATAAGATAGACAAGTGGGACCTCATCAAACTGACAAGCTTCTGCAAAGTCAGAGAAACCATCAAGAGAACAGAGACACAACTCGCAGAGTATGAAATAATATTTGCCCACAGTTTATCTGACAAAAGGTTAACATTTAGGATCTACAAGGAACTTAAACATGCCAAAAAGAAAAAAAACAAACAGCCCCATTACAAAGCGGGCAAAAGATATGAATAGACACTTTTCAAAAGAAGACATAGGAGCAATCAACAGATACATGAAAAAATGCTCAGTCTCACTAGTCATCAAAGAAATGCAAATTAAAACCACACTGAGATACCACCTAACTCCACACTGAGATACCACCTAACTCCAGTCAGGATGGCCATCAGTTAGTTCTTTTTTGGGGGGGGGGTTGGAGTCTCACTCAGTTGCTCAGACTGGAGTGCAGTGGCCGCTCCTGGCCACCGCAGCCTCAACCTGATGGGCTCCAGCGATCCTTCCGCCTCAGCCTTCCAAGTAGCTGGAACTACAGGCGCGTGCTACCACGCCCGGCTAATTTTTTGATTTATTGTAGAGATGAGGTCTTGCCAAGTTGCCCAGGCAGGTCTCGAACCTGCGGACTTAGGCAATTCACTCACCTCGGCCTCCCAAAGTGCAGGATTAAAGGCTGAGCCACCGAGCCCGGCAGTTCATTCTTTTTATAGTTTCTATCTCTTTAGTGATATTCTCATTTTGCTCATGAATCACTTTTCTGATTTTTTTTAGTTGTCTATGTTTTTTGTAAAGCTCATCAAATATCTTTATGACTATTATTTTAAATTGTTTGTCAAGAAGCTTATAGATCTGTAGTTCTTTAGGATTAGTCTTGGAAGATTCATTTTCTTTCTTTGATTGGGTTATGTTTCCTTGTTAATTTTTATGCCTTGTGATCTTTTATTGAGATTTGGGCATTTGAAAAAACAGCCGCTGGGCTCGGTGGCTCAGCCTATAATCCCGCGCTTTGGGAGGCCGAGGTGAGTGAATTGCCTGAGCCCATGGGTTTGAGACCCGCCTGGACAACCCGCCTGGACCACTTTCAGTCTTTACTTCATATCTTTATGCAGGGAGATACCTTCACCAATCAGCCCAGCTAGAGTTTCCAGGGCCACTCAAACCTTTTCTGGTCTCTTGCTTCCCCTGGTTTTTACCCGTGGAACTGCAGCTCTGATGGATGGTTTGCCTCTGTTTTCAGCAATTTTCAGACTCTAGCACTGGTCCCATTAGTACTCCAAGTCAAGAGAGACAGAAATCAGCTTTTCAGGGAGCCCGTAGACAATCCAGAGTGTGAGACACATGGTCTACCCTTCTGTTTTTATACCAAAGGAGGAGCCCAGTGTTTCCTCCTGGTTGCACTGTGCTATGCTGCATAGAGGGAAAAGCACTGATGGGCGTGCAAAATGCCGTGAATTTTTCTTTTTCCTTTTTTTTTTTTTTTTAAGTTGGAGTCTCACTCTGTCGCCCAGACTGGAGTGCAGTATCCGCTCCCGGCCACCGCAGCCTCGACCTGCTGGGCTCCGGCGATCCTTCCACCTCAGCCTTCCAAGTAGCTGGAACTACAGGCGTGCGCTACCACGATCGGCTAATTTTTTGATTTATTGTAGAGATGAGGTCTCGTCAAGTTGCCCAGACGGGTCTCAAACCCGCAGGCTCAGGCATTCCACTCACCTCAGCCTCCCAAGGCGCGGGATTACAGGCTGATCCACCGAGCCCGGCGCCCTGAATTTTTCTACTGCTGAAATCCTTTCTTGGCTTTACTTTGGCTTGGTTGCTGTAGCTTCTTAGCTGATCTCTAGAGCTCTCATAATGGTAGTCTGGTCCATATGTTGTTTTTAAGTCAGTGTCTCTGTGAAGCTGTTTAGTACATCATCTTGCTGATCACACCGGGATTTTTTTCAGTTTTGCATTTTAGCTATAATAAGTTCTCCTCACCAAAACCATCTCCTCTTTTGTTGTGGAAAAGATGTCTGAAGAATTTTCCTGCCAGTCCCACCTACCCCAATAACGGACCGAGGAAGCAGGTAGCTACTCAGCCTTGAAGGATCCCTACCCAAACATGTCCCTTCCTTTCTTGAATTAGCTACAATACCTAAAATCATCGCCATTATTTTTATGTATATATGTGAATGGGAAAAGAAGGAATTAAAGTAGTGGAGCTTATCACCAGCTAGGTAAGAGGTGAGGTATGCATTCTTTATTTATGTATCTCAATTACCATAGGTATTATTTACAGGAAGACAGCACAGTCTCATCTTTCTTCTAGGCTTCTTTGAATCACAGAAGATAATAGCTTTTGGGGGAGTTTCAAGTGTGTGGCGTGGTCTGCCCCAAAACTCTCCCAGAGAACTATGCTTTGAATGACTGGATTATGGTGGGAAAAGAGGGTTTGAAGTCTGTGTGCTGGGTTGTGACTTCAACTCAGAGGGGTTTTAAGCAAGGTTGTTGGATTGGGACATAGAGAAGAGGCTAAGTATGTGATTCCAAGAGTGTGGAGACCTGGGCCTCACCCACAGACCACCTGGAAGGGAGATGCTGGTGTGAAGGTATGTGGCAGCCCTGAGGGCACATAGTCCCACCAGCTGCCGCACTGATGAACCACACTGGGCTGTAGGAGGAACTCTTCAGCACTGACCAGGATTGATGAGTAACTGCCATTTTCCTGGACCATCTTAGTTCCCTGTCCTGGCAGGAGTGGAAAGGAAGTCACAAAACACTACAGGTACTGTACTTTTCCTCACCTTGGCAAGCAGAGGCTCACAGCTAATCTTAATTTAGTGTAGAAAAATAAATTACATACTATTTATTGTTCTTCAAGAATTGTGGGGCAACATATGTACTTTTTAAATGGAGCTATAAATTGCTTTCTCACTTAGTGTTACATGAGGATTATTATTCCATGACATTAAATATTCTTCCATAACATCGTTTTTAATGACAACATAGTATTTTATTGATGAACTGTCTTTTTATTTTTTGGAGTTAGAGTCTTACTCTGTTGCCCAGGCTGGAGTGCAGTGGCATGCTCACGGCCACCCCAGCGTCGACCTGCTGGGCTCTGGTGATCCTTCCGCCTCAACCTTCCAGGTAACCAGAACAACAGGTATGCGCTACCATGCCCGGCTAATTTTTGATTTATTGTAGAGATAAGGTCTCGCCAAGTTGCCCTGGCTGGTCTTGAACCTGCAAGCCCAGGCAATTCACTCACCTAGGCCTCCCAAAGTGCTGGGATTACAGGCTGAGCCACCACGCCCCGGCCAATGAACTGTCTTTTGAAGGAAGAATTTGATTATGTCACTTAGGAAGTGTAGTTTGGAGAAGAGACCTCTCTGGCCTGAGGAAGCTGCTTAAGCAGTAGCGCATATAATACACTCAAATGATTGTACTTGGTACCATATTGGAGCCCAAGTTCATCTACATTTATAATTCAAGATGTTTCTTATTATGCCAAAGACTTTTTTTGTGTGTAGAGACGAGGTCTCACCAAGTTGCCTGGTCTGGTCTCGAACCCATGGGCTCAGGCAATCCTCTCGCCTCGGCCTCCCAAAGTGCTGGGATTACAGGCTGAGCCACCAAACCTGGTCTATGCCAAAGACTTTTTTGATGACAATTTATGTTTAAAAAAATACACTTACATGGCTGCCTACTCTATTCATTAGCCGATTCATGCATTCACATTCAGCAATATTTGTTGAGGCCTTCAATGTGACAAGCGCTATTCTAGGCACAGAAGTGAACTGCAGAGACAAAAATTCTTGTCCTTGTGGAGTTCGTATTCTAGTAGGTAAGATCCACAAAAAAAAATGAAACCTAAAAGTAAATCTGTGTAGTGTTTAGACAGTTAAGAGTGCTTGTAAGCAATTTATGAGAGTCTATTGTTTCAGACTAACCTCCTATTACAAGCCCCAGCAGACCAGACCAAACCAGAATGGAGTCACTTCTAAGTGACCTAATCAAACTATGCTTTAAAATGGCCCGGTTATTCAAAAGCAGGAGATGTACCGCAGTCCATCACAAGGGACCTAGTTCACCTCAGCTGGCATGCCAAGGAAGACACCTGTTTTAACCTTATTAAAAATTACCTTTGAAAAAAAACAATCCACTTCTGTTTTGCATTTCTGCTTTCTTTAGCCTTCTTCTGTCTATAAAGCCAACCTCCTCTGCTCAATGAGATGCTGCCCGATTCTAGAGTTGCAAATAAAAGCTAATTCGATCTTTGAATTGGTAGTAATTTTGTCTTTTGACAGTGCTAAGGGAAGGAAGGTTTGATGCGTGTGTCTGTGTGTTAAAGTTTGCATTGAGTGTCCAGTGGTCTTTACTGATATGGTGGATTTGAGTCAGGACTTGGAAGTAGCACAGGAGCAAGCCAGGCACTTATCTGGGGGAGGGCCTTCTAGGCAGAGCTCCTGCAAGAGGCTTAGGGAACAAGGAGTAGGTCAGTGTGACCAGAGACCAGAGATAGCAGAGCAGAATGAGAGTAGTGGGCTGCAAGAAAGGAGTCAAGGAGGCAGACCGTGTAGGGCCTTGTAGACTACTGCAACTATATTGGCTTTAACCCTGAATGACATGGAAGTCAGTGGAGGGCTTTGATCAAAGGAATGCGATGCTTTAACCATTATGTTGAGAATAGAATATAGAAGACATAAATGGAGGTAGTGGGTGATGGCAGAAAGAAGGAGACCAGTTAGGAGACTAGTCTAATAAAGAAAGGGAGAGAGAAGGTGATTCAGACCATCATGGGAGCAAGGAATGAGAGAGTGTCTCAAAGAGGAGAAAACTACCATATTCAGTGCCGCTGATTGACCAAGCAAGATGAGAGCCAAGAATTCACCATTCGACTTGGAAATGGAGATGTCATTGGTGACCTTGGCAATAGCAGTTCTCCTAAAATGGTGAGCCTGAAATCCTAAGGGAAGTACAGCCAAGATAGAACAGAAGGAGAGACAAGAAAAAGTAAGAATACCACTTTCAGGGAATTTGCTTTGCAGGAAAGTATTGGGACAGTAGCCAGGGGGATTAAAGTGGTCAGGAGAGGTGTTATTTTGTTTTACAAATGAAATAATTGTATGTTTATAATAATGGGAAAATTCAGTGGAGAGAAAGAAACTGATAATGCAAGAGATTTTATATATATATACATACATACATATATATATATATATGGGTTTTTTTTGAGTTGGAGTCTCACTCTGTCACCCAGACTGGAGTGCAGTGGCACACTTCCGGCCACCGCAGCCTCAACCTGCTGGACTCTGGCAATCCTTCCGTCTCAGCCTTTCAAGTAGCTGGAACTACAGATGTGCACTACCACGCCCGGCTTATTTTTTATTTTATTGTAGAGATGAGGTCTCGCCAAGTTGTCCAGGCGGGTATCAAACCCGCGGACTCAGGCATTCCACTCACTTCAGCCTCCCAAAGCGCTGGGATTACAGGCTGAGCCACCGAGCCCGGCTGAGATTATATATTAAGGAAAAGGTTTTCCTAAAATAATATTTGCCCTTTGACAGGCCATGTGATGCATTCTGATGCTTTCTATCCTTTCTGATCTGTCTGTTCTATCCTATTCTATGCTGATCATGCAATATTAAATTGATTTCACAGCTGGAGGCTTGAAAATATCACTGTATTCCCCATGCTGTCTAACTTAAGTTCCCTCTTCTTGCTTAGAATTGTCTTTCTGTTACAATCCTTGCTATGGGGGAAGCCTTTACTCAGAAAAGTCAGGGTTGGACAGTTTACAGACACATGAGAATCTCAAGAATATTTTGTTTTACAGCCTATTTTGTGCTAACAGCCTGAAGCTCAGGAGCCTATGGGTTACTAAAGTAGGACTTTTTAGTCAATTAAAGTGCTAACACTGCTCCACACTGATTTTATTTGTCTAAAGCCAGCCATATACACAGGCACTGGCCACATCTCAAAGAGCAGGGAAACAAATAAGAATTGATGAAATATTCATCTGCCTGATAATCTTGTTTGTTTTGTGCAGCCTTGATGTTTGCTTTCTCCCTCCTAACATGAACCTTTGGCATTTTAACACACTAAATTGACATTCTAAAATGAGTAGTTGGGTGACGTTTCTTTTCATATATGTGGGTATATTAAGCTAATTGCTCCTAATGGTAAAACAATAAAGATAATGCCCACATGTGAATATAAAATAACAGACAGGTTAACAATTGAAAACATTTTTAGAGTATATCCTGTTCATGGACATACACACTCCCTCCCAAACAAATTATTTCATAATTGAAGGTTAGAACATATACTGGAGACACTCAACAAATATTTACTAAATGAATGAATGAAGAAATGAGTGGGTGAATGAATGTATGCAGGTTATCTACCTTATTGAGATATAAAGTTTGAGTAAATTGTTTCAGCTTAAGTTTTCTCCCTTTATTCTTCTCTGAATCTCTTCAGAGAAAAGCATATTTACCAATCTCAAATGGGCTGTGGTATGAATATATATTACAAAAATTATCTCAAACTTTAAAGAAGGTGTTTTTAGAATGATAATGCCTCTTTGCTAAATTTCTGTTTGGCTCCAAACCATCGGTAAGGTTGGCTAGTGATAAGAGGAATGCACATGAATTCTTATCTTAGAAAAGAAATAAAACGTTTTTATTTAAATGAAGTTGAATTTGGAATTGCAAAGATGTTAAATGTGAGTAAACTGGGTTATTCAAACTTGCATCACCACTGTCGTCTTTGATCCCATTTCTTCTAATGTTGAGATATCATGATGGCACTGCTTTAGAGCAGAACACTAAAGTGCACACATAAGCACCCAAGAAAGTTTTGCTTCCTGTGAGAATGCAAAGGTGCTACGGGCTCCTAGGCTGTGGATACCATGCGAACACTATGAGTTAATTTTCCAAGGAGTGATGTATTTACAATGACCTGTCTTGCCCAGTTTCACTCGGAACAAAAGCCACGCCTTTCTGACATGACCAGCTGGAGTAAGGAGTCCAGTCTATGGATAAAGATTCAGGTAAAGTGAAAGACCAAAATAGTCATCAAATGCATAATTAAGCTCCATGAGCACCAACCTGTCATCAACTAAGAAAATTTGGGAGACACTAGTCTAATTACTATCCAAACATACGGGACTATGGGTTGGGTGAAGGCCTTAGAGATGGGAATGCAAGGATGGGAAGCAGAGGATAGGAGAGATTCTGGTTGGAGACAAACATTCACTTAGTTTAATGCAACCAAGTTGTCACAAAGAGATGGATAGTGAGCAATGACATTTGAGGTCATAAACCACCATGATGTTGATACCAGGACTATGGAATAGGAGATTACTAGTCACTAGTCACTCTTCTATGGGCAAAGGTTTGTTACTCCATTTAGGAGAATGCTTTTCTTTTTTTTTTTGAATTGGAGTTTCACTCTGTCGCCCAGGCTGGAGTGCAGTGGCATGCTCATAGCCACCCTGGCGTCAACCTGCTGAACTCAGGCGATCCCTCCGCCTCAGCTTTCCAAGTAGCTGGAACTACAGGCACGCACTACCACACCTGGCTAATCTTTTGATTTATGGTAGAGATGAGGTCTCACCAAGTTGCCCAGGCCATTCTTGAACCAGTGGGCTCAGGCAGTCCCCACACCTCTGCCTCCCAAAGTGCTGGGACTATAGGCTTGAGCCACTGCGACTGGCCAGGAGAATGCCTTTCAAAGACTAAGTGCTTGATTGAATAACTAGGACTTGTAGCTCAGCCTAGCCAAGCCAACACATCTTAAAGCCAATGCAGACCTTCACATAGATCAGCCAGTTCAGCTTTTGAAAATGAAAATTACATTTGGAATGAGAATATATTTCTTTTATGTGTTACAGGCTATAGCCAGCTCCACACATTTCATAAGGTCAATAATAATCCCCAAATTATAATTGTACCTTTTTCCCTCAGCACCAGCAATGGTAGGCATGCAAGGAAACATAATGGAAAAGGCATGGACTTTGGGTGAAGGTGAAACTTTATTCAAATTTACCTCTATTGCCTTTAGCAGTGTGACCTTGGACAAGTTATTGAATTTTTTGACCCTTACTTTTCTCATATGTAAATTGAAGACAGCATCTACCTTGTGTGATTATTATAAGGAGCAAATAAACCATAAAAACACTAAAACAGTACATGGCTCCTAGTAGATGCTCAATAATAGTATAATTATTATCATTACTCTGTGTTTGTGAGTGCACCTTCCTCAAAATGAGAATTGGGGAGTCTATCAAGCCATCAGTCTGGATCAGCGGTTCTTAGATCCGGCTACTGTGAGAATTGCCTGGGAGTTTCTAATAATACCCATGACAGGCACCCACTCTGGATGAACAGAAGCAGAATCTTTCTGGGTGGTGCCCCATATTTGTAAAAGCTCCCTAAGTGATTCTCATGTGTAGTCAAGATTAAGATCCACTGATCTATGTTAATTAGTAATACTCCCTTCCTCTTCACCGCCACTTATGACCCTAGTTTTCTGTGGTCCTGAAAGCAATCTATTCACTGTTACAATGATATTTCTTAGTGATATTAATATTTATAGTTCTCTAAAATAAGGCGAACAGAATCCAATGTGAAAATCTGAAGTTTCTGTTCTTTCACCTCTTCATTTAAAACCAACACATATGCTGCCTTTAGCAATTAACATTCATTTTATGAATACCTACACTGCTGAAAATTTGATGAGGCTAAAAATTATTTTCTAATGATGATATTTACATTTTAACGGCAATATTTCTTTTAGTGTGATTTTAAAATGGAATGTTTCAAAGTTTTATGAATGTCTGTATTTTGAGTGCCCATAAAAGATGAGGCATTTTTAAGAATTTGTATCTATATAATGGCAGTCTGGCTGTTTACACACACATGCAGCCACATTGTGTAGAGGGTATAGAGATGAAGAGAAATAGTTGGAAAATATATCAGAAATACATATCAATCTATATATCTTCACCATCAGGACAATGATTACTGTACTATATTGTCTTCATTTTATCTGACTCATCTGGGTTTATTTATAAGTACATGAAATATTTTTGTCATTTGATTTAAGAATGTAAAAAAAGGAAAAATTATATGGACAATTGTATCAAGGTTGTGTTAAAAGCATATAGCGGAAGATATGACAAAAATGACATAAACAAGTAATTAGTTTCCCAGGGCTGCTGTAATAATTTACTGTAAATTCAGTGACTTAAATGTCAGAACTTTCTTCTCTTCCAGTTTTGGATACCAGAAATGTGAAATAAAGGTGTCCACGGGGTCATGCTTCCTCTTGAGGCTCTAAGGTAGAATCCTCCCATCCCTGTTTCTGGTGTCTTTAGGTATTTCTTGGCTTATGGCTGCATCACTCCAGTCTCTGCAACCATCTTACATGGCCTTCTCCCATTAGCCCTCTGTGTTCTCCTCTTCTTTCTCTTATAAGGATACTTGTTGAATTTAGAACCCACCTGGACAATTCAGGATGACCTCACCTTGAGAGTCTTTTTTTTTTTTTTTTTTTTTAGTTGGCGTCTCACTCCGTCACCCAGACAGGAGTGCAGTAGCCGCGTCCCGCCACCCCACCCTCGCCTTGCTGGGCTCCGGTGATCCTTCCACCTCAGCCTTCCGAGTAGCCGGAACTAAAGGTGTGCGCTACCACACCCGGCTAATTTTTTTGATTTATTGTAGAGATGAGGTTTCGCCTGCCCAGGCGGGTCTCGAACCCGCGGACTCAGGCAATCCACTCACCTCAGCCTCCCAAAGCGCGGGATTACAGGCTGAGCCACCGAGCCCGGCTGCTGTGTCATAATATTAGCTCTACCTTTAATTTCTTTAGGAACCTCCATACTGTTTTCTACAGTGGCGTACCAATCTACATTTCCACCAACAGTGTACAAGGGTTCCCTTTTCTCCACACCCTTGCCAACACTCGTTATCTCTTATCATTTTTATAGAAGCCACCCTAACAGTAGGACTTCACTCCTTACCGGAGCAAAATGGGTGTAGAGTTTTGTTTCTCCTGACATTGGACTCTTCTCTAACTAGACAAATTCAGCATTCATGAAACAAAGAGGAAGGGATTAAGACTGCCACTTGCTGGCAGGGCTCGGTGGCTCAGCCTGTAATCCCAGCACTTTGGGAGACCGAGGCAAGTGGATTGCCTGAGCCCGCGGGTTCGAGACCCATCCGGGCAACTTGGTGAGACCTCGTCTCTACACTACATCAAAAAAATTAGCTGGGTGTGGTAGCGCGTGCCCGTAGTTCTGGCTACTTGGAAGGCTGAGGTGGAAGGATCACCGGAGCCCAGCAGGTCGAGGCTGCGGTGGCTGGGAGTCTGGGCGACAGAGTGAGACTCCAACTCAAAAAAAAAAAAAAAAAAAAAAGACTACCTCTTGTTGGCAGAGGCAACTTCAAGATCTACCACAATGAGCAACCTCCGATTGGCTTAGAATTTAGTCTAATAATTGTTAAGCTTCTACTGTGTACCAAATATTGTTACTTTGTGAACACAGTCCTGCCCAAAAGAAACTCGCAGTCTTCTAAATCTAGTCAGTCCATAAATAGTTACTTTGAATATAATATTAAATGCTAATTGAAAGGTAGTCCAAGAAGCCCAGAAGAGGATACTTAGCCTAACCTGTGTGTTGTAAAGGCTCCCTGGTAAATATTTTACTTGCACATGAAGGTATTTCCAGTTGGAACTTAAACTCCAAATAGATACTCCATGAGGGTAAAGCCCAGCTCTATAGTATCCACTTATTACTGGCAGGGACCGGCTGTCATGTCACCTTAAATTTGTTCCAGATGAAGCCTCTGCACAATTATATTTCAGCCAGTTAGTGATTTTCTTGTTTTCATTTTCAACCAGTTGTTTGTCCTTTTATTATACTTTCATTCATTACCTTTTTTTCTTTTTTCTTTATTTTGAGTTGGAGCCTCACTCTTTGTCTCCTAGGCTGGAGTACAGTCACCACACCCTTGACCTGCTGGGCAGGCAATCCTTCCGCCTCAACCTTCCAAGTAGCTGGAACTACACATATACACCCGGCTAGCTTCTGTGATTTATTGTAGAGACGAGGTCTTGCCAAGTTGCCCAGGCTGGTCTCGAACCCCCAGGCTCAGTCAATCCTCTCACATCGGCTTCCCAAAGTGCTGGGATTACAGGCTGAGCCATCGTGCCCAGTCTCTTTCATTAACTTCTACCAGAGTAACAATCCTATCCTGCTCTCCTCTATTTGTTCTTACAGCTCCACTCTCTCCACCTACATGTGACAACTTAATTTTAATTTTCCAGTGTATGGAGACACTGTAGCACTTTTCAGAACAAGTTGGCCAGTGCTAGGAAGGGGAGAACTGACA
>CAUYQG010042401.1:0-40235 GCA_963574415.1 Tarsius wallacei
ATGGAGCAGATAGTGGGGGAAGAGGAGGGTGGGGAGAGGGAAGAGTAAGAGGGGAAACAGATGAGTGTACCAACAGATGGAGAGAGAGGCCTAAACTGAAACAGATAAAAAAATAGACCACAGCTACAGACTACCCAACTCCCATACCAGATTTGTATTTTTAAAATCCCTCACTCGTTCTTTCCCTGACAATTCACTCTTGAAGTCTTATTAGAGGTCTAGTGGACAAAGATTCTTTAAGGACTTTTCAGAAACAAGATTTGTCTTCCAAATTTAATAAATCTAAGTCCCAATAGGAAAGAGATAACAAACACAAATTGGATAACGTAAAGAAGGTCTAAGAAAAAGATTGTCAACAAAGATGTGAAAACACGAGGAATGGTAAAGTAGCATGAAAGCACTCCACATCTTTAGGCCCAGGTTAGGATGACCACTGGAGCCTGAAAGAAGGCGTCTGTACATTGCATCAGAACCTTCGGTGGAAGCAACATTTCCAGGCTGAGGAGACTTCCCAGGGAGGGAGCTCGCAGCATATATGTTGTCCTCCATTCTCTAGTCTTCTGTCATAGCTCCCCCTTGGCAAGCCCAATCAAAAACAAAGGGCAAAGTAGCCTACTAATATAGTCCATAGGCATCAGCCTCTCAAGGTCAATAGTTGGGTGGTGAAGGGAAGTTAGTAGGTCTGGAGGAACAAAAGGGAGATATCAGACATTCATTCATCTGAATGTGATTTCTGATATCTTACAAAGCTTTATTTTGGTAAGATGAACATCTAGCATTTGCTGAGAATATTTTGCCCTTTTGTTCACTTAGAAATGTCATTAGTTTAAGTAAATAAATAAATTTTGTGGCACTACATAAAAGATGTGTTTAGAAGGTTTTCAGGTATTTTCTGTATATTTTAGTCCATTTAAACTCCCCTGAAAAGGACAACCTCTTCTAGATTATAAATGCAACAGCTTTCCTGAATTAATTTTGCTTCACAAATATAATTCTTACCATACTGTTCTTATTTCCCTAGTCACTTTTTATTCTTATTTTAGAATATGTAAATTTCCCTCACTTTGCAAACACAGGCTCCAAACTCATGTGAATAAAGAAGAATTTATGGTGTGAATAGGATTTACTAATTGGACAGATTTATTTTTTTCATTCCCTAGGAATGTGATCTGTGACCTTAATGGCATGCAAATGTAGCCTCAATTCAGAGGCAGTCATGGCATGAGAGAGTGAGTTAATCTTACTGGTATGTAACACTGCTTTCTTATCAAACCTGAGAAAACCACTCAACTGGACAGCCAGCAGGCTAATCTTAACACTGCAGTTTGCAAACACAGTGACTGTGAAGTATTGAATAAGGCTTATTACTACAGAAAGAGGAAAATTCCATAAACATTATATATATTTTAGCAGGGATATCTGAAAAATGTCTCAATGTTTCCTAGTGAATATGTCCCACATTTACTTCAATACTTCTTTTTATACCTCATTCTTGGATAAATAGTCTTGTACAAAAATCTTCCTCTTCTTTGAGTATTTCTTTATGACTGATTCCATTCTTGCCTTGAAAAATTCATGTTCAAGTTTCTGCTGGTGAGCCAATTATAAGCTTGGAAACAGTTTGAATTTTTTTCACAGTTTTTTTTTGTTGTTGGTTTTTGTTTTTGTTTTTTTACTTAAAGACTGTAGCCTTTATACAGCTTTAGTTTTTCACTTATAGTTTGGGAAACTGAAACAAGGCCCAGAGAATTTTAGTATTTTTATAAAAATCATGCAACTTTATATTAATACCAAAGACCTGGTTCAGCGTTATTTTTACATATTGTTCCATTTTCTCTAATATTGCTAAGCCCACAAGGCAGATCTTAGAAGGAGTACATATGAGGGTCTAGACACAAAAGACCCAGAGCTTGAGCAACATCTAATTTCAGAGGATGCTTGGAAAACTCCACTTGCATTTCCATTACAATGGAGTAGTACAGCTGTTCATTATGACAGAAGTAGGATTATATGTCAATTTTATTTTCCCTTTACCTTCTGATAATTGGAGGAAATTGCCCTAAAAAAGAAAGCTCAACAGCTCCATTCCTATTTATATTGCCAAGTTGCTACAAGAAGATAGTATTTAAAAAGGGAATAATCCACAATCTCTTAGTAAATCAAGTTAACGCTAATGCTCTTAAAAGTGTTACCAGATCTTTGAAAATTATCTTCATGTGGTTGATGAATGGCAAAATAATACAAATCTTGAGTGGGAAACTATAAAGAAGAAATCTTGTCCTCCTTTCTTCTGCCAACATATACACACTTTGACACAAGAAACTGCTCAAATCAACTAGAAGAAGACATCAATCCTAACAGGAAAAATGGGCAAAGTATATAAATGTATTTTTTTAAATCGGGGTCTCACTCTATCTCCCAGGCTGGAGTGCAGTGGCACAATTACACCTGGGCTTAAGTGATCCTTCCACCTCAACCTCCTGAGTAGCTGGGACAATAGGTGTGTGCTAACATGCCCGGTTAACTTTTTGGTTTTTTTGTAAAGACGAAGTTTTACTATATTGCCCAAACTGGTCTCAAACTCCTGGGCTCAAACAATCCTCTCACCTCAGCCCCCCAAAGTGCTGTAATTACAGGCATGAGTCACCTCGCCTGCTCATAAATGCAATTTATACAACAGAAAATCCAAAAGAATTATGAAAAAAAGCATGTGAGATCATTAAATAAAAGCAATTTAAAGCAACCATTAGTTTTATAGTACCCATATAAAAAAGACAAGAATTACAAGCCAGTTTGGGTAAATGCTGGCAAGAATGTATGTGTGTGTGTGTGTGTGTGTGTGTGTGTGTGTGTGTGTGAACTCTCATGCACTGCTGGTGGGAAGGTAGACAAGGGCAGTTATTTTAAAGAGCACTGCAGTATCACTTCCTCAAATTAAACAATTAAACATAAGCATACCCAATGACTTAACTATTCCATTCCTGGGTATATTTCCGTCCAAAATGTTCACATTTGTCTGAAAGGAAACAAGTACAAGGATGTTCACTGCAGTGTCATTTGTGGTGACAGGAAGTTAGTAGCAATTTGAATGAATGAAAAGGCAAAGGTGGCAGATGCACACCAGGACCACTGGAAGTAATAGAGCATATGTCCCCAGATGAACATGAGTGGATCTTAAAAACACACTGCTGGGTGACAAAGAGTAAAACACGATGTGATTTATACACAGTAACAAATGTAAAACTGAAAAGAGAGGCTCACAAATAATAATACACATTTTTCAAAAGCACATTTTTTAAAAAATATATACATTAAATGTATTACAGTGGTTGCCTGTGCAGGAGAGGAGAAAAGCAATGGGTTATGGGAAATAAAAGAAAACAGACACATGGGTGGATAAATAACTAAAACAAGAGAAGCAAGGAAACAAAACAAAAATAAACAACCAGAACCACAAAAAAAGGAAACTAAAGGGAAAATACAGAAATAAAAAAATTGTTCCACTTATTCAGAAGTAGCATAAAGTCCCCAAAACTAAACTGAAATATGCCGCCGCAATTTTCCTCTCCTCTGCCCACATCAGAGAGAGAGCACCACACTTCATCTATACCTCGGGTAACTGTGAATGGTCTGTAGTCGTCAGACTGAGGCTGAGGGTTAGGCAAGTGTGTGCTCTGAGTGAAGTAAGGAATGCCACTGATATGGCTAAGGTTGAATTCCTCAAGACAAGTACAAACAGAGATTGGAAAAGACAGTCTATTTTTACCTAGGGGGTGATTGGAAAAGGTGAGTTTGGTGTCCTATGTTGTCACTTGTACCAAAGCATTGTTTGTTTTGTTTTGTTTTGCTTTTTTAGGAGACCAAGTCTAGCTTTGTTACCCAGATTATTCTCGAACTCCTGGCCTTAAGTGATCCTCCTACCTTGGCCAACCAAAGTACTGGGATTACATGCATAGAGTCACTGTACCAGGCTAACCAAAGCATTGTTTAGGAGAGATCAAAAGAGACCAAGACATGTCAGGGTTTAGAATTCTAACTGGGAAATTAAAAAGAAGTTTGTGTATTTCTTCTTACCAGGTCTGTAGATTATGAAAGTCTGACCATAAAGATATAGCATTGCTTTATTGTGACTCGCTCAAAACCATGACAACTTTCTTTATAAAATCACTTCTTAAAGGAGTACATAAATGTTCTACTTCTCCGGTTTCCCTCATTCTAATCCTCAACTTTATTCATGTCTATTTTGTTGCCTCACCTAGTTTTCTGGTGGTTAAGAAAATTAACAAAAAAGTTGCTGACCTATTCATTTTTTAATTTCTACTGATTATAGTTCAATGAATATGTCAGAAAAAGCAAAACTACAAAGATCAAATCCATTTCTCTCTAAACAGAGTGCTAAATTAGAAGGAATTAGAAGCTGTGAAATTATTAGTGATATTTTTCTGGGAAATGACAGTATAACAGAAAATGAGTTGACAATTTCCAAATAGGTATTGGAAATGCTTTGGTGCCCTTGACACACAATCACACGTATTCGTTCACAGGATGCCCTGGAGTCTCTGGCACAAAGACCAGACAGTGTAAGACTTAACATTAGACAGTCAATTTACATCTACCCCAAGATGTGTGATTCTGTGGAATATAACACATTTCTACAGTTCATACTGCAGTATAAAATATTATAGGCATCACTATAGCCAAATCCAAAATATATGCAATAGCATTTTAAGCATATAATTAAGATACAGTTCTTACACACCAAAGCCAAAAGGATTTGGAATGGCTATGTTGAAAAAATATCTTATGGAGTCAGTAGACTACTACAAGAGAGTCTCACCCAATCCCTCTGCCATTGCTACCAATCCACATCCAGAATTAGAAATCTAGGTGTGCTGTCAAATGAAACTAATTCTTCCTTCTGCATTTCCATCCTATTAGCTTCCCCCTGGGAAAGTGACTTGGAGAAGTCTCAAATGATGCCAACAATAAGCTCTTCCCAAAAGTCTGCAGAAATGGAAACATCTCAATCAAGCAGAATTCATCTACCATTGGTAGAGCAAAGCACAAATTTTAACCCACACCTTGTTATAGCATTGGACTTATGACTTAAAGAATTCACTTCCCATAAATTTATTCTATATGTCATTGTCCTGAAAACACCCCTGTACCAGGAACTATAGATTTTGAAAAGCAAGATGAGAGATGATCTCTGCTCTCCAGGAGCAGGAAATCTTGATAGTGCAATGCTAAGGTAACAGAGAGATGCTTGTATATCCAGTGTCCTTTAAAAGAGTGATAATTGTTGCTATTGAATGATGAAACTTCAGGTGTCATCTTAGGTTTCCTAGCATTCTCAGATAATTTCAACAGAAAGCACCATTAAGAAATTAGTGTCTTTGTTTTTTGCTCCTGGGGATCCAATTAATAAACAGAATAAAACAGTAATATTCCCCTTCATGAGAAGTAGTGTTTTGCATTGTAGAATCCCTTGTCCTGAATTAACAGCTTTTTCTGATTCCTGTCCAGAAAAAGTGAGTTAAGTTGGCTTATCCCAGAGTGGCAGGAGATGGTGGGTTTTGTGCTTGGAAGGTGGAGATAAATGAAGCTAATGAAAGTCCAGCAGAGAAATGCATATTGTTCCTACCACATGCCAGGAAGTATAAGGAATACTGATAGGATTATCTATGCGGCCAGGGGAAGAATTATTCCCAACTCTAAGAGTTGATAGAAATTGGACATTCTATTTTTCTTCCATTCAGGTATCTTGAATCCATTCATGAAAATAAAATAAGATCTGGTTTACAAGAAATCTGATTTTCAAAAAGTTCTCCCACTGACTTATTCTATGAACTCCTACACAGATTATTTTCTATGTTTCAGTCTTTTGAAAAGCAGTAATATTTCTTCATTAAATTAATATCTATTGAGTCTAATCTCTATGCAAGACCCAGCAATGGGCACTAGGAGCACAAAAGGAAATAAGACACTATTGTTCCTGAGTAGAGCCCAGCTGAGCAGGGAATACTGGTCTGTAAAGGACTAATTACATGATAAGTAGAGTCATAAACTTCATGCTGTGGTGACCAGAGGAGAGCAACAAACTCTCCCCCAGGAAACTAAGGGAGGCTTATATAGTAGATGCTGCCGCCTGACACAAGCTGCCTTACCAAGATCACAACCCTTCCCAGGAGCAGTTCATAGTTAAAGAATGATTTACAATAGGAAATCCTGTCCCCTTGTTTCAATTCAAGACAACTACAGCTCTGCAGCATCATCCCAGCTTCCAAGCTCCCTGTAGAATTAGCTAAGGCCTTTACCATGACCACATCAGCAGTCTTCACCTTCCGATTTTTAACCCCTGAGCAGGAAAACTTTTTCTGAAAGGGATAAATACCAAATGTTTCAGGCTTTGCAAGCCACATAAGGTCAATTTCTGTCATGTATTCTTTTTTTTTTATAACCCATTAAAAATGTAAAAACCATTATTACTTGAATCAGTAACAAATACAAGCAGGCAAATACAGCCAGATTTGGTTTGCTGAACCCTGCTCCACTCTAAATAGCTTTCCTCACCTGGTCCCCACGGCTGTCAATCCCAAGAGGACTACCCAATAAACATCCTGCAAACAGATCTCTTTCCTCAAACTACTTCCTGAAGAGCCTGAGTATTACAGCTTGGCAAAGGGAACGACTGAGTTTAACAAGGGCAGTGACAACATTACCTAAACCCTGTGGTCTGGAAAAATCATTTTCCAGAATTCCCCACCCCTTTTATGTTCTGGGGAAAGTGTTCAGCAAAGAACCACTTTCACCATTTGACTCAGATAGGACTCAAAGTTCAGTCTTTTTCTTAACTCCTGTAAGACTCGCAGATGATTCCCTTGTTTATGGAGGCCAGATCTTGAAAATTTTAATCTTTGTTCTATAAATGATTCACTGGCCAGTTTGTCACCCCCTGACCCAAAACTAACTTGACACAGAGATAAACATTTCTTGTTCAACTGACTGACTGAGTCTTCCTCTGCCTACAAAAAAACAGTCCCAACTGTGAAATCATCCCGCATACAGCTTACCTACTCTTCCCTATAAAATCTAAGGCAAAACCACCCTGCCTAATGGGTACTCTCCCTATTGCAATATTCTGAATAAAATCAATCTCCTTACTTGTTCTGGGGTTTTGTTTTGTTTTGTCTGTCTTTGACAGTGAGAAGATGGCTGCAAGGCACAAGAAACATAAGATACAAAAGCACCAAAGTACAAAATGGCTGCAAGTGGTGTTTCCTCACCCGGACCTGCCAGGAAGGGAGCAGGGAAGCGGGATTGGCAGTAGTGGGAATCCGCCTGGGAAAGGGGGGGGCACACCTCATCAACAAGGGTACCTGCATAATGAACATTTGTATACCTAACCCTGAATTGCACCCCACATCTTTAAAATTTAAAAAAAATTATTTTAAGGAAAAAAAACACAAAATGACCGGATATTGCCAGAGACTGAGAAGTCTGACATAGTGAGAATGTAGAGCTCTGGTAAAGGCCAGAGTGAAAAGCAGTGAATGAGGTTGGAGCAGTAAGTTGAAATACACAGACGGACCTTGCATATAAAAACAAGCATCCACCCCTTAATGTGTCATGTTCCTGAGGGCTTTGGTACAGTACCCTCTTGGGGATAAAGAGGTTTGGTCACTATTTAAAGGAAAATAGTTCCTGCAATGAAGAAAAAGACAGACTTTAAAAGTTGTCACCAAGAAAGTATGATCTCCTAAGGTAGAAGACCAGCTGATAGATTCTTAAAATCTATAAAAGAATTTCAGAAAAATATGTAACTACTTGTACATTTTTAAGCTGATGTTTAAGATTTATGTTTAAAAAAATTAAAGAGCTGCCTATAATTTCAGACACATTGTAAATATTGACATTTTGAAATAAAATCTTCATACCAAGTTTTCAGAAGTATCTAGTAGAATCTTAAAGCTCTCCAGATTTATCTTTTTTTAAAAAATAAGTGAACAAAAACTTTTCTAATTTTGTATAGTTCCTTTATCTTTTTTAACTTCCATCTCATTTCATAAACACATTTTATCCTAGTGTAATGAATATTTATACTGGAAAGTCTTTTACTCATTATTCTATCATACATCATTGCTTCAAAAATATGCATATAATTTTTTTTCCTGTGTCCATTAGGGTCTACAAGATTTAAATTTTTTCATCTATAAACAATCGTTCAAAACAACGTAAATATGTTCCAAATTTGATAAGTGATTATTAAAGATAAAAATTAAATTTATTGAAAATGCACTCACAGTGATATGGATCAAGCTAATATATTTCTAATTCGTTTATATGTCTATGAATGAATATTGCTTTTTCCTGGAAAGAGAAAGAGTTCAGCATCAGATCTATTTTTATTTTTACCTTATTAATCTGAGCAATGAGCAACATTGACAAGAAAAATAAGTAAATGGAAATTTTAAAAGTTTTCTTGTGTCTATGTCACTCAGTCCTCTAAATCCTTCCAAATTTTGTACTCAAAAAAAATCACACAGCAATCTATTATCAAAAGTTATTTTTAATAATTATCAATTGATAACTTGTTAGCTAGTCCTTTCCTTGTATTGAAAGCAAATAATTTCAATTTGAAACCAATTTATTTGCAAAGGGCTTTGTTATTCTGTCATTAGAGCCACTGACATCCTCAGTGTCTGGGAAGAACACTAAGTCTTTACCAAGACTCATCTAGTGACCAGCCTACACTTCTAACTCTTTCACTTAAAGAAATCTTTTATTTAATCAAATAATATATTGAGACAGGAAGAGAAAAATTAAAATGTGTCTTTGAAACATCAAAATTCAGGAGTTGCAGTGTTAATTTATTTGTGGAAAACATCCACCATACAACCTAATTAAGCAAAACCAACACTCATTGTTAAGGCAGTCAGATATATTTTTTAAAAATCAGACTTTGTTTTTACTTCCAATAAAGCTGTCAATACATATTTTCACAAATATAAAAATCACTGTGAAATAAATTAAAAATCAGATCTTATAATGCAGCAATCAAGACTAAGTTTTTTATATTTAATATAATGTAATTTATCATTTTCTTAGAAAATATTATTTCTGGAAATATGTACATGTTTCTAGAAAATGTATCTTTTATTTTTTCTTATCTTTTTTTATTAGTTTAAAACAGGACCACATACCATTTTATTTCCTCATTTGCAAGACTGTTATGTGAAACTAAAATTATGAGTTATTTATAAAGTGAGGAGTATAATATCAGTCATAGTATTCCTTTGGTATACCACAGTTTGCATCCAATTATATTTTTTTGCTAGTAGGAAGTAGAAAATATTAAATATTTTATAAATGAAATAAGATTAGGCTGACAGAAATCAGAATAAATAATTTATGAATTGATTTGAGAAAATAAGTTTAACTACTTTAGTAAATGAGGAACTCCAATCAGACAAAAATAACATAAAATGTTCATTTACAGTTTTCATTTTTTTGATAGGCTCAGAATACTTTCCAGTTGCATGTAAAAGAATCAGAAACCTGACGTTTACTCCTTTGGCTTTTCATTTCAAGCTAATTACATAGCTTGAGGATGACTGTCGGGAAAAGCTGAAAAGAATCACCTTTAATTGGAAAACCCTCTTCTTAAAGGCATGTCTCTCAAGAACGATGCATTCTTCTCCATGACTTAAGGCAACAAGAGAGGTTAAGTCACTGCCATCATTGCACTCTACAATGTATCTAAATTCGGAACATGACAACACTCAGCCAATACTCAGATGTCCTTTGACTTATTGTCCTGGAACTTGTTACACCCTGGAAAATCCACCATATAGTATGATGAGGTTTGGGTGAGGGGCGTGCCTTTCTTTCACATAGTAGAGGGAGAGCTATTATGACAAGAAGGTGGCAAAAGAGAATCTCCTTAAACATGCAGGAGAGTCCTCAGCAGATGTGTCTTAGGAAGCATATTTATGGAAAGTGAGAATCTGGAAAACAATTCCTTTACAAATTGTACTCACCGACCAGTCTGAGGACTGCTACCATAAAGCTTGTGCAATGTTCTTCTCAAGAGAAAGCTACTATAGGCATGCCTCATTTCATTTCATTTCACTTTATTGTTCTTCACAGATAATGTGTTTTTTACAAAGCGCAGGTCAGTGATAACCCTGTTGAGAAAATATATTGGCATCTTGTTTCCAACAGCACATGCTAACTCAGTGTCTCTGTAGCATATTTTGGTAATTCTTGCAATATTTCTATCTTTTTCATTATTATTTTATCTGTTATGGTGGCCTGTGTTCAATGGTCTTTCATATTACTTTTGTAATTGTAATTGCCCATGTAAGGCAGCAAATTCAATCTGTAAATGCCGTGTGCTCTGACTGCTTCACCAACTGTTCCCCCATCTATCTCCCTTTCTTCAGGTCTCCCAATTTTTCCACTTCCAGAGACATAACAATACTGAAATTAGGCTAACTAATAACCCAACAATGGCCTTTAAGTGTTCAAGTGAAGGAAGAGTCACCTGGCTGTCACTTTAAATAAAAAACTAGGCATGATTAAGCTTAGTGAAGAAGGCACGTCAAGAGCTTGGTTAGCCAAGCTGTGAATACAAAATTCTTGTAGGAAATTGAAAGTGCTATTCCAGGGAACACAAAAATGATGAGAAAGCAAAAAATCTTATTCTTGATATGGAGAAAGTTTTAGTGGTCTTAATAGATCAAATCAGCCACAACATTTTCTTATGCCAAAGCCTAATCCAGGGAAGTCCCTAACTCTCATCAGTTCTGTGAATGCTGAGAGAGGTGAGGAAACTGCAGAAGAAAAGTTGGAAGATAGCAACGTCTGGTTGGTTCATGAGATTTGAGAAAAGAAGCCATCTTTATAACATAAAAGCAAGGTGAAGCAGCATGGGCTGATGAAGAAGCTAGAACACGTTATCCATATCTGGCTAAGATCACTGATGAAGATTGCTACATTACACAATAGATTTTCAATGTAGATGAAACAGCCTTCTATTTGAAGATGTTATAAGACTTTCATAGTTAGAGAGGAGAAGTCAATGTCTGATTTCAAAGTTTCAAAGAACAGGCTTACTCTCGTGTTAGGAGCTAATGCAGCTGGTGACTTTAAGTAAAAGGCAATGTTCATTTACCATTCCAAAAATCCTAGGACTCTTAAGAATTACACCTAACCTACTCTGTGCTCTATAAATGAAACAACAAAGTCTAGATGACAGCACATCTGTTTAAAGCATGCTTTACGGATTATCACTCCCCCAAGTAAGCAGTGATCAATCTGCTTCACAGAGCAAATCTCCTAAGACAAGGATGGGAAGGGTTGGTGTGGGATAGGGATACTGTACTGGGATCGAGCAGCTGGTACAAGCTTCTCTGGCAATCACTACAAATAACTCCTGGAAGGAAAACTTTCCCATTGTGGAGCTTAAAAAAACAGTATAAGTAATATTTGTTTATTTGTTTATTACTTGATATTTTTGGCAGAAAAATAAAGGGGACTATATTGAAAAAACTCTTTAGGCTGATGTCTGCATCTTAGTCTTCTGAGTGTTTATTTCAGTGACAGCTTTGTAAAGGGACGCCTTAATTCATTCAGGGCCAATGAAGAAGAAAGGAGTCTCTCTTTTGGCTAACAATTTATCGAATTTAGGTGATAAAAGTTTATATTTTAAAATTATTGCTTAGATGAAGCATAAAACATATACAAAAATGCTCCTTGACTTGTTATAGTGTTGTGTTCCAATAAATCCATCATAAACTGAAAATATTGTGTTGAAAATGCATTTAATACATCTAACCTACTAAACACTATAGCATAGCCTAGCCTATCCTAAACGTGCTCAGAACACTTACATTAGCTTACAGTTGGTCAAAATCGTCTAACACTAAGCTTATTTCATAATAAAGCACTTAATATCTCATGTTATTTAAATGCAGAAAAGGAAAAGTAGAATGGTTGTATAAGTACTTGAATTACAGTTCTGAAAATGAAAAGTAGAATGAAACTTCACTGAAAATGAAAAGTGGAATGACTGTATAGGTACTTGAAGTATGGTTTCTATTGATTTATATTTCTTTCACACCATCGTAAAGTCAAAAACTCATAAGTTGAATAGAAAAGTTGAATATAAGTCAGGGACTGTCTATATATGAAATAAAAAAAAAACTTTAAGGGGGTTCTGTTTTCAAACCTGAAATACTACTTATGTACTCTCCACATTTCCTGTGACAAAAAATTGAAAAAAAAATAAGAAGGAAGAAAGTTTTTCTAAAGAAAACATAGAAAAACTATTTGAGTACTTTAATTTTCATTTTAAAAATTAATCTTGCAACATTTCATACAAAATCTTATAATTGGTTCTATAGTTAATTAAAATTTCATTAGTGAGCAGATATGAAAAGCACAGCTTATTTGAAGTATTTATTATTCATTCTTGAATTGGTAATGAATTAAGGCCTCAAGTGCATCTGTATTAAAGTCACCTTCCTGCTCATCTATCTACATGCTCAGAAAGTAATATGTTAAAACTAAGAGGTTTCATATATTTGGTGCTATTATTTTTCCTGACTAACTTGTGAATGTAAATTTATTCTGTGGTACTTTCTGAAAAATTAACTACTGTTTCAGCTAACATCATCTTTTCCAGTCCAGTTACTTTAGTAATTAAGATTCTATTTGAAGTTCATTTTCACTTAAGCATATTATAACTTTTGTCAACATTTTTCTCTTCATCAAAAGGTCACTGCAAAGTCACGCCAACAGCATTAACTGTTCTGATCTGTAAACTTCATGGAATAAGATGCTATTTCACTCTGAAGTTTGATTTACTTTCCTTAATCCATTTAAAACAGATTTTTAAAAATATAATCATTGATTAAAATATGAGTGTTTTTAAAATACTTGAGATGCTCCTTAATTGCAAATGTCCAACTATGAAATTAAGCTATCTACAAAGTAAAATGCATAGATACAGATATTGTTATTAATAGTGAATTATATGAAGATCCATTTCTGTACCCATAAAGCAATGAAAAACATTCCTGAGGTCTTAAAATAATTCTTGTGAAAATTTCTAATTTATTAAAATTTATTAAAAGACAATAAAGAAAACTACTATAATTATGAACATTGGAGCAGACTTACTATTATAAATACAGCAGGGTAAAATTTCCCCACCTGAAGTGGGGGTGAGACATTTTGATGAGCTGTATGAAATTTTGGGAATTTGCCTATATTTCCACATACACAAGAAAGCACTATGTAGGACTGGAATTCTAAATTCATTTAAAGGAATGATATGAGGAACAGAAAGAAGGAGGTTCTAACCCCACTCAGCCTATCATTAAAATGAACTGTATGAAATTGCTGATATTCAACCACTGTTAAGCCTCAATTGACAATCATACTCTTCGGTCTATAAAGTTGTTGTTCATTTTTACTCCATTTTCTTCTGGTTTTAGATTCCTTTCCCCACAGACTAGTTCTGCAGAGGTGTTTACTCTGCTACTCAAGAGAAATAGCAGTGACTAGTGCCGGTGGGGAGGAAACCCTGCAGGTAGGGCCCTAGAACGTTGTCACTGTTTCAACCAGATAAGTTCTGTTTTTATCTTTTCTATATAATGGGGCTCCTAGAAAAACATTGTTTAAAAAGAAAGAAAACTAGAGTTTTTTCTAAATGTTGAAAAATCATAGATATATTCCAGTATCACAAAAAGATGTTGAAACCATAGTACTATAAAAATGTAAACCAGGCATGGTGGCTCACGCCTGTAGTCCTAGCACTTTGGGAGGCTGAGGCAGGAGGATCACTTGATACCAGGACTTTAAGACCAGCCTGGGCGACAAAACGAGACCCATTCTCTACAAAACAACAGAAAAATTAGCCAGGTGTGGTAGTGCAAACCTGTAGTCCTGGCTACTCAGGAGGCTGAGGCAGAAGGATCACTTGAGCCCACACATTTCAGGTTGTGATGAGCCATCATTGTGCTACTGCACTCCAGCCTGGGCAACAAAGTGAAACCCTGTCTCAAAAAAAAAAAAAAAGTAGAAGTGACCTCGTTAAATACATTGAAGTTATAATAGATGCTTGGGCCCTGAGAGCTTAAGAGCTTTCCCCAGGGCCATGAACATATCTCACCTCAAGTTCAGTATTCTCTTCATTATACCATTTAGTGTATTATATGTAATTATATGATCCAAGTCTCCCATTTTCTAGGCTATACTTCTCTAGTTCTTTCATGCATGTTTAAGTGGCTATGCTCTCTAGACACTTCACCATCCTCATCTGTTCCACTGACATTTCAATTTTACAAGTTTCCTCCCAACAAAAAATACCCAGGGTTCTACATAACATGACTTGATATATTTTGACCAGTTCCAAGTACACTGGGACCATGTCTTATTTGTTCTAGGTAATTAGTTATAGTTTCCGTCATTGCACAGTAGAAGTGCCAAGTGTCAGATGCTACCTTCAGGGTTGTCTTCTAGCTTCTGTCACTTGAAGAATTGAAAGAACAAAGGCTATGAAATATCACCTCAAAAGAAAACCAAGATGAGAATGAAATGGAGCTCTCTGGGTAGAGAAATAGACTGTTTCATCATAACAAAGCTCTGTAGGAAGTCTCAGCTATTCTGCCATAAAGCACAGTTGATCTAAACAGCTTGAAAGATAGAAATAACAGGTCATTTCCTTAAGTGGGAAAAAAATACCCTTTTGTTAAGTACTTGTGAGATGACATCTTTATTGGGGAAAAGTATCATCTTTAAGTGGATTGCTCTCAGAACAGAGGACAACCAGTTATAAAGTTCAATTATAAAGTCTGGAGTTGGTAGAGACATCCTCTGACTATAGAAACTCACCTTTTGCATGAGAACAAACTTCATAAGTCCTAATGTTGTTATTTTAATGTAAACTAGGATCTTACCATTTGCCTAGAAGAATGAAGGAAACTATTCTAAAATGTGAATAGTAATGACTTTACACATGACTATGACCATGCAGCTATTGTAGAAAATTTGGAATAAAAAGTGTCCAAATCTGAAAAAACGGGGGAGGGAAGGGGTAATAAGAAAAAGTGTTCAAATAAGCAAATTTGCTCTAAAAAGTTAGAAAAAGATTATGTAAAGACCTGGAGAACCTAAACAATAAAAAGTCAAAAGATATTTATCAATATACAGCAGGCTACATTTCAATAAAGAATATAAATCAAATTCCACACATTTTCCCCTATAATTTGATTGTGTGATGACATACCCTTAAACTTTTAACTATCTGGATTTTATTTTGCCAATTTGTGTGAAACTGAGATGAAACTGGTTTTTTTCTTCCTCCACAAAGAATGTCAACACCATTTGAGTGAATGTCCTTGCCTACACCATAGATCCTCTTTATGCTATATTAAGTTCTTACATATACTTATGTCTGTTTCCATTTCATTTTTCCCTTTTTCTTCCCCTAAATTTTTATTACATATCTTTAAAAGTGTTGTGTGAGCACATTGTAATAATTAATTTTTATCAAAAAAGTCTTGATTACTCTTATTTTCCTCTAGACTTACCTTAGAATTTTTGTCAAATTTCCCCTAAAAATTTACTTTTCAGTTTGATTGGGACTCTATTAAGCCTATCAGTGAAATTGGGAAAAATTAGCAGCCATTCCAACATTTTCAAACTCTTTATAAGTTTCAAGACACTATATTAAGAACTTTGCAAAAATTTGTGACACTATATTGACAAGAACCATTATTATCCCTAACATACAGATAACAAAACTGAATCTTGGGAACTTTAAGCATCTAATAAACAGAATCCAACCCTGGGTCAGTTTGATTCCAAACCCTTGATCCTAATCATGATATACTACCTTCTCATGAAGTACCACCTCTCCGCATCCATTCAAGAACCTGTCATATTCATCAGTAAAATGTTATGTTTCCTTACATTTCTTTAAATTTCTTATGGCTTTTAAATTTTTTTTCTATGAACAGGATTCCCCTGTTGATTTATGTAATTGATTATTACACTAGTAATAATGTTGATTTTATATAATTTTCTTGAATTCAGCCACTTAAGTGAGATTACTTAATTCTAGGATATCTATACTTTAAATTTATGTAATCTGCAAATAGTAATAATTTGTCTCATTCTTTCAAGATAATCTAGCTTTGATCACTTCCTGTCCAATGACATTGACCTCCTAGAATTTTATAATAAATAATATATTGATAGTATAATATGTACACAACATGATATAGCATAATAATACAGTGTAAATAATAATATAATGGCAACTAAAGGTCTTTTGTTTCACCATTAAGAGTAATGTAGCTCCTAGTTGCAAACAATTTTTAATTGATAATTTTTAAGTCTGTTTTTTCAGCTAGAAATACATTAGATTTTATTAAATATTTTTCAGTGGCTAGTAAGGTTTTTTTATTTAATCTATTGGTATAAAATAAATGCATTGATATCAAACTATCCTTGCATTTTTATACAAATTACTTGTTTATGATGGAGTATTTTCTAACATAGTAGAGATATCAATTTATTAGCATTTCATTTAGAATTTTCTTTTTAATGCAAGATGAGATTAGTTTGTAATTCTTTTGTGAACCACCTTTCCAAGTTTTGGTATCATACGTGATACTTCAGTAAATGATTTGCTTATTGTATCAATTAAGATTCCAAAAAGAAAGAAATGTTATAGTCAGATCAAAATAATTCTAGGAAACATAAATAAAATTACTATGTACAAAGAGGTGTGCAGGGAGTACAGGTTAACCACAAGCCACACTGCAGTACTTTAGGACCACTGACACACCTAGATCTAGAGGGAAGACAGAAATAATTACCAGACTGGAATGAGAGAATAACACAAAAATGGTCAACTTGAGAAAACTTTTCATCTTCAATGAGGGGCTCAACAGCCAAAGATAACTCCCTCAGAAAGGGAGGCAAGGGAACGAATAATGCATGCTCCTTTTCCCTCCTCCTTGTAATCTCCTACTGGGTTTCCCATTTAACTGAAGCCAGTCCAAAACAGAGTGCAGTGATTCCTTCAAAGTGGTACATTTGGGTTTAAGGGCAGGGAGAGACGAGGGGAGTTGTATGGAAGGGCACACGAAGGATATAAGCACACACAGGGTTTTAACATTCTAACAAACTGTATACTGTTGAAATGAGCTATTCCTGGATCATTTAAATGCATAATTTTTGAACACTTTGTGACTCTGGAGCATGTATTTTTAGATAATTGGCATGTTTTTAAATTTCTTTCCTAACATTAGAAAGGTTTTCTACATTGAGTCAATTTTAATACTTTTTTCTTCAGAAAGTTAAAGTTACTCATGTCATTAAAATGTTCAAGTTTATGCTTTAATATACATAAATCTCTTATGACTTTAATCTACTCTTTATTTATTGTTAAATCTTTCTTATTTCAGTCTGTATATTCTTTTTTAGATTTTTTAGTTGCTTGTCTTATTTTTTATGAAAACTAGCTATTGTACATATTCATCAATTTGTGATTTATTTTATTTTATTTTTATTTTTATTCATATATGTGTGTTTGTGTGGACTATTTCCTTCCATTCAAGTTCCTTAAATTTAACTTTTTTTATTTCTCTCTTTTTACATTGAATGCTTGATTTATTCATTTTCTCCTTTCTTAATGGTCACAATATGAGAAATTGTTTACTTTTGAATAAGTATATCTTTGACCAAGTCACATAAGTTTTGATACAGCAAATATATATTTGCAAAACTGTTGAATTTTTATTTGTCCTTGGAATCTATGGCAATTTGGGGACTGTTTTGAATATCCAAGTGATTGAAGAAATTGTATTAAAATTTTGTTATTAATTCATTCTATTTTAAGTAACTAAAGACTATGACTTACATGGTTCCTAATTTCCAGAAAGTAACCATTATACAACATTAAGCATTTATCATGTCCATTTATTTAAATTGTATTTTTCCCATGTGTACATTAATAAAATACAGTGTCATAAATTTTTGGATTTATATAAATAGTGTCATACTATGTCATTTTAAAACTTGCTGATTTGGGGGGTAGATTTTATGTTTTGTAGTTCCATCCATGGTTGCATATACTCATAGGTTATTCATTTGACTATAGAGCTTTAAACTAGATACACATTCCACAATCCCTGCTCCCGTTCTTCTGTAGATTGAAAGTTAAGTTCTCTTAAGTTTTTTACAAGTATGAATGGTGGTACAACAAACATTCTTGTATGGATCTTTTTGCACTTAAGGAAGAATTTGTACAGGATACCTAGGATTGTCACCACCAATGATAGGTTATTCATATCTTCAGCTTGGCAAGATATAATCAAATTGCATTCCACATTGATTGTAACAATCTTTGTGTACCTTCCACATATGAAATATATTGAGGATTTTTTTTTGTCTAGTCAATATTTCATTTGAATAAATTTTCTTTTAACATTTGAAAAAAAAGATTTTCTCTTTGTGGATTATAACATCAGATATCAAACTATTAATTCAAAATGATTAGCATATCATTGAAATATTGTCCATGTTTTCTGTCTCCTTGCTCTTACACAAATATATAGAGAAGTATTAACATCCTCCAATATATTATTTGTACATTTCATTTATACTTCTAACAGGTCTTGGTTTATAAATTGTAATACTTTATTATTTAAATTTTTTGTCTTAGTTGTGTTTTGTAGCTGCTAAAATTATGAAATAGCTTTCCTGTTCAGAACATTTTATTTTAATTTCTACCTGCTTGATATGATCAATGCCATTCTAGTATTTTAAAATTTTTGAAAATATTTGCCTAATACATCTCTTTGCTCCTGTTTCATTTTACAATGGTATACTTTTATGTGAAGAATATCCCTTTTCAAAAAATAAATAAATAAACCAGTCAGATGTTTTTTTTTTAATTCTTTAAATTTATATTTTATTTTAAAGATATGTGGTACAATTCAGGATTAGGTATACAAGTGAACATCGTACAGGTAAACTTGGGTCCCCTTTGGTCCCCACTTTGCCTGGTTTGAGATCAGGTACCCTTATAGATGTTGTGTCCTCCCACGACCCCAGCAGTATCCCACTATTGTCAATCCCTTTCTTATACTGTTATGGAAAATGTTCAGGGTCTACTTATGAGTGAGAACATGTCGTACTCTGTTCTTTGTTTCTGTGATAGATCATTGAGTATTATAGACTCTAAATCCATCCAAGTTGCTGTAAAGTCCATGTGTTTGTCCTTCTTTATGGCTATATAATATGCCATCATGTATATGTACCACATTATTTTTATCCAGTCCAGTTTTGATGGGCAGCATGGTTGGTCCCATGTTTTTGCTATTGTGAATAGTGCAGCAATAAACATGCATGTGCAGTTACCTTTTTTGTAGAATGATTTGAGCTTCCCTGGGTATATTCCCAGTGGGGGGATTCATGGGTCATATAAAAGGTCAATTTCTAGTTCTTTTAGAAATCACCGCACTGTTTTTCATAGAGGTTGAACTGTTTTGCATTTCCACCAGCAAGGTAGAAGCATTCCCTTTTCTCCGCATCCTCACCAGCGTCTGTTGCATTCTTACACAACAACAACAAACAGGCAGAGAACCAAATGAAAAGCACAATCCCATTCATAATAGCCACCAAAAAAACAAAATCCCTCAGCATCTTCCTAATCAGAGAAATGAAAGACCTTTGCAATGAAAACTACAAAACACTGCTCAACAAAATCCAAGAAGAAACAAACAAATAGAAAAATATTCCATGCTCATGGATAGTAATCAAAATTGTTAAGATCTTCATCCTACCAAAGGCAATCTACAGATTCAATGTAATACCCACTAAATTACCAACATCATTCTTCTCAGACCTAGAAATGACAATACAGAAATCATATGGAAACATGAACAACCACAAATAGCCAAAACAATTCTTAGCAAAAGAAACAAAGCAGGAGGTATCACACTTCTAGACTTCCAACTTTACTATAAGGCTACAATAATCAAAACAGTCTGGTATTGGTACAAGAACAGGCATATGGACCAATGGAACAGGATAGATTCTAGAAGCAAAACCTCAATTTCTCAACCAACTCATCTTCAACAAAGCCTCCACTAACAACCACTGGGGAGAGGAGAGCCTATTCAGTAAATGGTGCTAGGAAAACTGGCTGAGCACATGCAGAAGATTAAAACAAGAACCCTACTTATCACCATACACAAAAATCAACTATAAATGGATCAAAGACCTAAATAAATGTAAAACCTCAAACTATAAGAATCTTAGAAAACACACCAGACACCCTTACAGAAATCGGAGTAGGCAACCAATTCCTGATCAAATCCCAGATGGCCACGCCATCAAATCCAGGGATAAGATAGACAAGTGGGACTTCATAAAATGAAAAGCTTCTGCCAAGCAAAAGAAACCATCAAGAAAGTGAGGTGACAGCCCACAGAGTGGGAAAGAATATTTGCCAACTGTATATCTGACAAAGGTCTAACATCCAGGATCTCCAAGGAACTCAAATATGCTGAAAGGAAAAAAAAACAGCCCCATTAAAAAGTGTACAAAAGACATTAATAGATACCTCTCAAAAGAAGATATGCAGGCAGCCAACAGACACATGAAAATGTGTTCAGTCTCACTTATCATCAGAGAAATGCAAATCAAAACCACATTGAGATACCACCCAACCCCCCGCAAGAATGGCTATCATTAATAATTCATTTATAGGCTGGGCTCAGTGGTTCAGCCTGTAATCCCAGCACTTTGGGAGGCCAAGGTGAGTAGATTGCCTGAACCCATGGGTTCAAGACCAGCCCAGGCAACTTCTCTAAAATAAATCAAAAAGTAGCTGGGCATGGTGCTTCCGGCTACTTGGAAGACTGAGGTGGAAGGATCGCTGGAGCCCAGCAGGTCGACACTGAGGTAGCGGTGAATGTGCCACTGCACTCCACCCTGGGCGACAGAGTGAGACTCCAACTAAAAAAAAAAAAAATTCATTTATTAATAGGGCCGGGAACAATGGCTCACGCCTGTAATCCCAGCACTTTGGGTAGTCAAGGCAAGAGGATTACTTAAGCCCAGAAGTTTGAGACCAGCCTGGGCAAATGGCAGGACCTTGTCTCTACAATAAAATTAAAAAATCAGCCATGTGTAGTGGCACACACCTGCAGTTCCAGCTACTCAGGAGACTGAGGAGAGGGGATTGCTTGAGTCTGAGAGTTGGAGGCTGTGGTGGGCTGTGATTGTGTCACTGCACTCCAGCCTGGGCAGGATAGTGAAACTTCAACTCAAAAAGTAAATAAATAAGTATTTATTTATTTATTAATAGGAGACAACCCATTTACATTAAAAGTCAAAGTGTTTATGCTTATTTTGGCTTTAGTCAAATTTATTCTATGCCTTCCATTCTTGATTTTATTTATTATTCTGCTAGTATTCTCTGCAGAAATTATAAAGAGAAAGAATCACATTTGTTCCCCCTAGTAAATCTGTTAAAATTTGTCAATGACCCATATTAAATTAACTACTACATTCCATAACAGAACGACATTATTTTACTTCTTTTTTTTGAAAAGTAGAGCTTCCTACTCTTGATCCACATCTCTCTTTCCAGTCCTTGTAGATATAATGTGATAATAAAACAAATAACAATAATAATAGTTTTTATTGAATACTTACCTTGTGCCTGTCACTGTTTTAAGAACCTTGTATGTTAATTCATTTCACCCTCACTATAGCCATATGAAGTAAGTGTTCCCAATTACAAGCAAGAAAATTTAGTTGCTGAGAGTTTAACTGGCCTGAGGTCATAAAAATAATACGTAGTAGAACTAGACTTTGAACCTAGAAATTCTGGAGTCAGAACTCATACACTTAACTACTATACTAAAATGCTTCCCTGAAATTTAATAATATATTCTATTTTATTCTAGAGATTATAACTTTAAAAGGAAAAACTGTATTTAACTCAATATAGCTAAATAATTATTAAAACTTACCCTAGTCTAACATTTCCTTCATGTTTTTACTTAAATGTCACCTTCTTGGTTCTATCACATTCTAAATTACAGTCCTCCATACATTCTCATCACATCACCCTCCCAGATTTAATTATTTTTATCACACTTAGCACAACCCAGCATGGTACATATTATACTTTTTTATTTTGTTGCCTTGTATTCTCCTCCACTAGAATGTAAACTTTATGGAATAGGTCTACTTGTGCCTATATCTCCAGCACCTAGAACAGTGACCAATTCCTATGAGTCATTCAATAAATATTTGTTGAGTGAAAGACTAAATGAATAAATGAGTTGAGTTCAGTGGTCACTGCTAGTTCTACCCAATTGTTTTTCATCATTACTGAGTTCTTGTCTTTGACTTATTTTTTCTTTTGTCTTTCATATGTGAGAAAGACTTTCTGTGACCTCCCAGAAAATTTGTCTGGTTGCCATATTATTTATTTCTAACAATTTCTTTCAGAACTCTGTCTTTTCTTCATTATCTTATAATATTCACTGGCACAGAAAAAAGTTCTGAGGACAATTTAATTTTTATTTTCTTATATATAATCTGATTTTCTAAATTATTTATTTCAACGGCTTTGGAAAGAAGAATTGCATATTCCAAGAACTAAATCTTACCTTGAAATCATCCATCATAATGTAAAACAATGCCATCATTAAATTTTAACATATGGCAGAAATGGAAATGCAATTGGAGCAGGCAAAAAATTAACCACAACTAAGGAGACTAAATTTTTCTGTAAGAAGAAATTGTCCTTAATCAATTTTTAAAATAACTGAGTTACACTTAATATCCAAAAATATTAGCTACCTAAAAGTTAGGGCCTAGTTTTTGTATCCTTTGTGATCACAAATTAGATTTTATTATCTTTTATATACAACTGTGTCACAATGGAACAATAATTGATGGAAAGACCTCAAAAGGCACAGTTAACCTTATATCAAGTGCCTACAGTGGCAAAGACATTGAAACCTGACTGCACAGAGATGACTACCAAAGAAGAACATAAGGCAGCATTCTCTACATTGGGAGTACAGCTTGTGAATGTATTAGCTTCCTACTGCTGCTGTAATAAAGTACTACAAACTCAGTGTCTTAAAATGATATATGTTTATTGTCTTGCAGTTATGGAAGTCATAAGTCTAAAATAGGTTGGCAGGATTGTGCCCCCTCCAGGAGCTCTAGGGAAGAATCTACAAACAGTCCCTGACTTAAAAGTTTCAACTTACGATTTTTCATCTTTATGATGGTGCAAAAGCAATACATGGTGGTAGAAAAAGTATTTCAACTTTTGAATTTTGACCTTTTCCTGGGCTTACAATATGTGATATAATACTCTCGTGATACTGGGCAGCAGCAATGAACCATTCTGTTTTTCACTTCCAGTAAAGTATTCAATAAATTACATAAGATAGTTAACATTTTGTAATAAGATAGGCTTAGTGTTAGATAATTTTGCATGACTATACACTAGCATAAGTGCTCTGAGTATGTTCAGACTAGGCTAGGCTAAGCTATGATGTCCAGTAGGTCAGATGTACAAATGCATTTTCAATTTATGATATTTTCCACTTATAACGGACTTGTAGGAACATAATTCCATAATAAATTGAGCAGCATCTATATTTTCTTGCCTTTTTCAGCTTCTAGAAGCCACTTGCATACCTTGGCTCGCATGTCTCCAAAACCTCAGCTTCTGTCTTCATATTTTCCTCTCTGACTCTCCCTGAAGCCTACCTCTTATAAAGACCTTTGTAATTACATTGGGCCTACAAGGATAATCCAGGAGAATGTCTCCATCTCAAATGCCTCAACTTAATCACATCGTCAAAGTTTCTTTTGCCACGTAAGGTAATAGATCCACAGGTTAGGAGGATTGGGAAACATACTGAGTCTCCCAAATTTCTCCCATCCCATTTAACAAGGGAGATACTGAAATATGCTCATAATAATAATTTAGTAGAGAAGAGAACATGGTGATGCTAGAGAAAGAAGAAATGATAGTAAAATCCTTAAGAAATAAGAGAAAAGAGAATCCAGAATTTCTTCTCTCATTCTAGCAGTACTTTGTATATTTTAGGTGCTTGATAAATGTTTACAGACATCATAAAGTCATGCTATTCTGAAGCTCAAGCATTTACCTCGAAGATACTGGAAAGCAGAACCTGATGCACTACATTCACGATATTTGTAGCAAAATTAGACTAAAGTAAAGTTATGTAATAATAAAGAAAGTAAAAATATTACTTCAAGATTGTATTTAGGAAAGAAATATATCAAAACATTTAAATGATAAAAATATAAGACATTAAAATTCATAAGATATTGCCAAAAGTAATACTTTAAAATTACTTTACTGAATATATATGTTAACTGACACTACCCTAGGAAATAAGCCTATAAGGTTTGAAAAAAGAAATGATGGGCCGGGCTCAGTGGCTCAGCCTGTAATCCCTTACTTTGGGAGGCCGAGGTGAGTGAATTGCCTGAGTCTGAGGGTTCGAAACCCGCCTGGGCAACTTGGCGAGACCTCATCTCTACAATAAATCAAAAAATTAGCCAGGCATGGTAGCGCGCGCCTGTAGTTCCGGCTACTTGGAAGGCTGAGGCGGAAGGATCCCCGGAGCCCAGCAGGTCGAGGCTGCGGTGGCCGGGAGCAGGCACTGCACTCCAGTCTGGGCGACAGAGTGAGACTCCAACTTAAAAAAAAAAAAAGAAAGAAAGAAATGATGCAACAAAGAACAGAAACAAGCCTGCTTGAGAAAGGGGAGACAAAAATTGGTAAAAATTGACCACCAGAAACCGTAATTGAATGGTAGAAAGGAATTAAAGAAGATAACCTTCAATTCATTCACTCCTTTAATGGGGTGGGGGTACCACTCTTTTATATTCCACCTGCTGGAGGAAGGAAGTAAGCTCCTCTTTGGCAGCTGGACCCTTGGGTAAACAGACTAGAGGAATGTGTTGGGAAGAGAACTTATTTCTGAAATGCCATTAATAGGACGTCTCTGGCTACAGATTACCCATAGTAAATAGAATCCAGGATCAATGGCACATGAACCCTTGGAGAATGTTGCATGGGCTATTTAATTTGCTGGAGGATGAAAAGGAGCTGTTTTAAAATTGAATCTGTCCCACTGTGAAAGATACTCTCATAGCCTCACGTATAGACCTGCCTATTCTGAGCCAAAGAGGCATATCGGATATGGGAAGGACTTACTTGGTAAAGTTTGATACTAGGTAAGATCTCTGATCTGTGTGTGTCTGACTTTCTAATCCAGTCCTGTGCTCATTAAACAACAGAAAAACCTGACACAGTTGATCAACTCTTGATCAAGTCAAAAAAATAAAATAAATTCTATTTTAGAAGTCCATTTAAATTGTGACAAATATTCTCAACTATACCATTGATTCAAACTGGAGAACCTAGAAGCATTGATAACTGTTTACAAAAACATAATGTATTCAAATAAACATAACAAAAAGACCCACATTAGTAAAATTAATGAGACGATAATATAAAACGTTGTCATAAATTCATTGCTAAGCTTTTTTAAAAATGTTTTTAAATAATACATGTACAATAACTGTAATTATTTAAAATGAAAACATAGCCCTAATTTTTCTATGAGGCAAAACTGTTTTGATTCCAAAACCAAAAAGGAAAGTACCAAAAAAGACTTATTAAACCAATCTCAATCGTGAAATGACAAACAAAAATCCAAATATTATTTTAAAAACTGCCAATGATTTATCCAAGGATTTCAAATTTATATAGCACAAAGCAAATAATCAACATGACTCATCACATTAACAGGGGGAAAAAGCTAAAATCTTCTAAGCTTCTCAGTAAATACAAGAACACATTTGACAAAAAATCCAATATTTGTACTAAATTTTAAACCTAAAACTAAAGTCACTGAGAATTTAGCAGAGCCTCAAAGAGTATGACTACTTCAAGCCATGTGTTGATATATTTAATACAGATTCATTGGAGTCATTTCTCTTTAAAAAAAAAAGAAAGAAAAAGAACAAACAACAGTGAATGCTCTTCTGTTTAATTTATTAGTAATACTAGCAATCCATGTGTTAATATTATTGGAAATATTATTCAAGCAAAAAAGGAGACAGGCATACAAACATAAGAATGAAGATATAAATGAGTCATATTTGCAGATGGCATGAATATGTATCTAGAAAGGCAAAAGTAAAAAATAATAAAACTGTTACTAAAGACAGTAAGCCACCGAGGTTCCAGACTGTAAGATAAATCCACCAAACTTAATTGCATCACTTTATAAAATGATAACTGACTAAAATAATTTAAAAGCAGAATTAATTTCACTGACAATATAGGTCAATATATTTAAATGCTAGAACATTCGTTTAATTTAGGTCACTGGGGTTTGGGGTTTTTTAATAGCATAAGAAAAAGATGTGAATAGTTGTAGTAATATATTATATTTCTGGTTTAGAATGTTAAGCATATAAGTACATCAATACCCATGTTTGCTATATGTAACAAATCAACAGTAAAAACAAATAGATGCATTGCTTAGTATGATGCAGTTATGGAAAGGGCTTTAGCTGCACTTCCTGCTAATCACTAATCTTATGAGATTAATTACATTTTAATCCCCACTTTACAGACAAGAAAATTGAGGATAAAAAAGGTCAAGTAGTTTGTTTAATATCAATAAGTAGTAAGCGACAGAGGCTAGACTCAAATGACTATCCCAACTACTTAATAAAAATTGAAAAATCAGTAGTGAAGCTTAATGAAAAGAATAGACAAAAAGCTATAGCACATCTTTTTCCCTAAAAAGTTAACAATGATGAACACATTGTACCAGATTTTTAAATGGCCTCAAAGTGGTGATTATATATTTGTATTTTTTGAGCCTAGCTACAAATGGTGTGTTTGATTAAAAATTAAAATATAGAAGCAATTTGTGAACCATATAATCAAAATGTGGGTTTCTGCCAAGTATCTAAACTGCTCTGGGCATTGAGCCCAGCTCAGATCCACATTACCCAAGACTTCTAACGGCAGGCCCGCTAGCCTCACAGGTGTGCCCACAGTACAGGGCACAGGCAGGGGAAAAGGGCACAACCATGCTCAGATATGTGCTGCTCTATGCATGGGGACTCTGGCCCCTCATCAGAAGCTGGGGATGGTGAGGGTAGGAAGCCACCAGAAGCCACTTCCATCCTGGAGTACTCTACCAAATATTCACCACTGAATATGCTAAAATAAGTGTATTTTGTTAAAATTATAATTTATTTGTGAGCTTTTTTCTATTCTTTGGGCTTTTTTTTAAAGCAGCAAGTATCTGAAAACCAAAATAAAATAAAAATTAAATTAAATAAATAAAAAGCATTATTATTCCCAGGTGCTGTATTGCCCTGGTTTATGCTGATTTGCCTTCATCTTATAATCAAATTTTCTATGCTTAAGGTACTTATTTATACTTCCTTTAAATCTCTTGACTTTTTAAAATTATATTTGCTCTATAACCTTTTAAATAAAATATATTTTATATTTATGCATTCACATTTATTATCTTTATATAAATATATGTACACATATACTTTATATTTGAATAAAATATATTTTAGTTTTGTCTTTTCTTATTCAAATTCTTCTTTGCAACTTTCATCCCTTTGTTATAGTGTTCTTACATTTTAATTTTATAATATTAGCCTTTTTTTATTTTTAACTTTTTTGAAATTTCAACTTATTTATACAGTAAGTTCCCTACAAATGAACGATTTTTGTTCCAAGAATACTCCAAAGGCCAATTTTTTAATTAAGTTCAACAAAGTTAAATTAGGAACACAATTAACACAATGAGCCATACACCTCTACTTTTGTTTTTTGTTTTTTAGTTGGAGTCTTATTCTGTTGCCCAGGCTAGAGTGCAGTGGCACTCTCACGGCCACCGCAGCATCGACCTGCTACGCTCCAGCAATCCTTCTGCCTCAGCCTTCCAAGTAGCCAGAACTACAGATGTGTACTGCCACACCCGGTTAATTTTTTTTATTTGTTGTAGAGACGTGATCTTGCCAAGTTGCCTGGGTTGGTCTCGAACCCATGGGCTCAGGTAATCCACTTGTCTGGGCCTCCCAAAGTGCTGGGATAACAGGCTGAGCCACCGAGCCTGGCCACACCTCTGCTTTTATGCTTCCTTCTGGACATCCTGGGCTTGAACTAAAGATACTGTATTATTATACTCTATATAATACCATACAGTAAAGTACTCAAAAGCACAATCACTTGTAGAGAATGCGCATATGTGACAATGTACACCAGGCATGTGAACTAGCTTATGTGACTGGACTTGCAAATACATGTTCGCATCTCTGACAGTTTGCAACTTGAAGTCCCCTATGTAGGGGACTTACTGTAATTCTTTAATTTCATTTTTTCAAAGGATTCCTTTTTTTTTTTTTGGTTTTACAATTTTTGGTAGTAGCATGTATTCACAGACATTTTTTATAGGATGGGTTCCTAACCATTCTTGACTTTTTACTTTTATTATTTTAATGTAAACACTTTTTCACTTATACTTGAATTATTTTTTCACTCATGAATAAATGATGATTTCACAATGGCTGACCAAAGTCATGGTTGAGATCATAGTAACAGAGAGGAGAGTACATTGCAAGCAAGAAAAACCACAGACTCTTTTCTTATTCCCCTTCTCCTACCTCCTACCTTGCCTCAACATGCTGCTACCTGGATCCCCATCACAATCCTCCAGTAGCTCTCCCAAGCCTTAACTTGGTGGAAGTTAACTGAAGTTATTGTGTAACCTGTATAAGACACAATGTTCTGGTTAGCCACTGCTGTGCCACAAATTACCCTCAAATCTTCGAAGCTTCAAACACTAACCAATGTATTTTATTTCATGAATCTCTAAATTAGAGCTTTGGGCAGGGGTACACTGGTGATTCTTATAACTCTAACACTTAGTAAGGACCGGTAGCCAAAACAGATACACATAACTTCTCTAGAGGTCCATAACGTCTCTAGTGTGGACCACTCAGGGTAGTGGTAAATCTTCTACCGTGACTCGGGGATCTCAGAGAATGTTCTGAGAGACATGAAGTAAAAACAGTTATTTTCTTTTCCTGAGACCTGGGCTAGGAAACTGGCATAGATCACTTCTGCCACATTCTATTATTGGTCAAAGCTGTTGCAGATCCCTCTCATATTTAAGTGGAGAGAAAAATAGGCTTCAGACCTTCTATGTATTTAATGTGTATTTAATCAAGGGGTTGAGGTACCACATACACTTCAAAGTTCACGCCTTCCCGCCAGTGACTGAGTACGGTGGGGATAATAAGGCAGACTCATTCCTGGAAGATAAAGGACTACTTTGTCAGCCATCTTTGATGGAAGGACTTCCAAACAGCTTTGCTAAACTTTCCTTAGATATCCTCTCTCCTGTACTCAGAGTTACACTTGCGTTGCTGTCTGCTGGCTCTCCCTGCTGTCCCTGGCTCCCTCCTTATTTCCTTTCACATAGGTGTGACCTCTAGTAAAATCTTTTCCTGTTTAATGCTATCTTGGTGTTTAGTACTCAAAAAACTCATACTAACATAAAATTTCACCCTTCAATGGGAGGAGAGTCAAAGAATTTGTGATCATTTGTAATCACATCATTTTTGTTTTTCTTTATGCCCTGCCCTTGTACCTTCTCAAAGTATCTGACTTCAACTGGAGAGCATGACCTCTCTCCTGTGATCTTACCCCACCCCAACTCCCAGTCCAAGCTAATTGAACCCCCAACAGCGATCCACAAGCTAGGCTGACGCAATCATAATGTCTCTCTTAAGAATATTAATTAGCCAGGTTCGGTGGCTCAGCCTGTAATCCCGCGCCTTGGGAGGCTGAGGTGAGTGGATTTCCTGAGTCCGCGGGTTCGAGACCCGCCTGGGCAACTTGGTGAGACCTCATCTCTACAATAAATCAAAAAATTCGCCGGGTGTGGTAGCACGCACCTATAGTTCCAACTACTTGGAGGACTGAGGCAGAAGGATCGCCGGAGCCCAGCAGGTGGAGGCTGCAGTGGCCAGGAGTGGCCACTGCACTCCAGTCTGGGCGACAGAGTGAACCTCCAACTCAAAAAAAAAAAAAAAAAAGAATATTAATTTAAAAGGACTTAGAGTCTATAATACAGAGTGATTTACCACAGAAACAAAGAACTGAGTACCACATGTTCTCACTCATAAATGGACTTTGAACAATTATCATAATACTATAAGAAAGGGATTGGCAGGAGTGGGAAACTGCCAGGGGACACACCTCATCAACAAGGGTACCTGCATAATAAACATTTGTATGCCTAACCCTGAATTGTACCCCACATCTTTCAAATAAAAAATTTAAACTTTTTTTTTAAAAAGTACCGAGACCTCAGTCAGTTATAAAGGGTTTTGCTACCATTCTGGAAACCAGAGTCAGCACCATAACAAACCAAAATTATAGAGAAGCAAAAACCGAGTCTTGCAGGAGAAGCAGAGAAGGAAATAGAACCCACTTGCCAAAAAAAAAAAAAAAGAGAACCCTTGAGACAAAGTGATAGACATTTCAGAGTGGCTAGCAGATTTCCAGTTTCTGGGAGGCTCAGCTGTGTACAGTACAAGAGATTTCTATGAAAACTTCTGTTATGGGTTGAATTTCATCCCCCCAAAATTCGTATATTGAACTATTAACCTCCAATACCTCGGAATGTGGCCTTATTTAGAAATAGAGTCATTGCAGATGTAATTAGTTAAGATGAGGTCATACTGGACTAGGGTGGGTTCCTATACTGGTGCGCTTATAGTGAGGAAACCATGCAAAGACGAAGGCAGAGATCAAGGTGATGCTTGTACAAGCCAAGGAACACCAAAGATTTTCCAGAAAGCCACCAGAAACTAAGGCAAAGGCATAAAACTGTGGTTTCTTCATAATACTCAAAAGGAACCAACCCTGTTGGCACCTTGACCTCAGACTTGAAACCTCCAAGCTGTGAGAAAATAAATTCCTGTTGTTTAAACCACACAGTTTGTGGTACTTCGTATGACAGCTCTGGCAAGTAATATGACTCCTATAACCCCATTTCTATGTGAGCTCATTTGAGTGGGTTTCCCTTCCTTGAAAAAGAAAAGTTATATGGATCAAACCACATGACTTAAATCACCCTTGCTCCAAGCAAAGTGAACACCTTCTGTCAGAACCAGGACTTTTGTTAGGAAATTATTCCCATACCAATCTCCTCCAGCACAAAGATAAAGGATGAACAAGGTTTAAAAGTTCTGTTCTAAAGAGTGTGGTCAAAATAGTTTTAGCCTAAAACTTTAAAGGCAGATAAAACAAGAATCCAGACTTGGCAGATAAACTCTCAATACAGCAATCTCAGAAGCTTAGCTTTGAGTGATGGCATTTTCCAGGATAAACCCTAATAGCCAAATATGTTACAGAGTAATCAGTTATTTTTATTTGGGATTGTGATTCATTGCCCAGTTACCTTTAGTTTTATAAAGGAGGATTAGACTGTAAGAAAAGGATTGTCAGTAGCTGGATACAGCCAGGGATGGGGGGAGCAGAGAAACACAACATCAATAAGGGTGCCTGATCTCAAACCAGGCAAAGTGGGCATAAAAGAGAGGCCCAAACTTTACCTGTACATGTCCACTGGTATACCTAATCCTGAATTGTACCCCACATCTTTAAAATAAAATATGTAACAAATAAAATATGTAAAAACAATACAAATAAATTTTATAAAGGATTAGATGTCCCTTTTTTTTTAGCAATAATCAACTAACAAGGTCATGCTGCCAGTACATTAAAATATGTATTATGCATATAATGTATATATATATATATTTGTCTTCCATAGCAACATATGCATCCAGCCCATCCAAAAGTAGCACTAGAAGATGGAAATAAAATTTAAAACAAGAAGGGGCAGGGAAGGAATGAGCAGCAGGCAAATATTACCACATGTTGGCAATTTTTAACTCCCCTATCTAGGAGTACTCATTAATCACTCTACATCCCACAGAAGTATAATGATTCTGAATATCTATACAAACCACAAATTATCTAGTATTGTCCCTGATTTACTAGGTGTGGAGTAGCCATATATAAAACCTGACGGTTGCTCATATAAAATATTGGCCTGAGAATCTCAGACTTCTAAGCAAGTAGCAGATTTGGAAAGACTACACTACAAATTAATAGAACTATAATTTAGAGAGGCAATTTAATAAATTGCCTTTTTAAATATGAGATACTATAAACTCTGACTTCAGTACAAGTCTTTTTTTTTTTTTCTTCAAATGTGCCGATTTCATTTCAAGATAAGCTTTCCTAGGCACTGGCCTTTGTAATGGAGTTTAATATTATACATTTGCTAAAGACCAGGGTTTTATGAAACTCACCACTTCACATAAACAATTGTAAGCCTTCTGTTTTTCTTTCCAGAAAGAAAATTATTTTGACTATGAGCTAGCCATACAGATACCCATACATCTCAGGGAAATTTCCCCAAGTGCTCTGACTTCCCAAGTCCCTATTTGTTTCTGCTGGTTCAAGTTCTCACTTCTCTGATAAGTTGGCTGCTATTTCATGGAGACTTATCGTCTTAATATTGTGTCTTCTAATCCATGAATGTGATATATCTCTCTCATTTATTTGTCTTCTTTAATTTTATTCAAAAGTGTTTTGTAGTTTCCTGTGTATAGATTTTGGAAATCTATAATTAAGTTCGTTTCTATTTTATGGATTTTTATTATTAAGAATTGTATTTTTATTTGATTTTTCAATTGCGTTTGCTAGAAATGTAACTTACTTACCTATATTGACCTACTGAACTACAGCTTGGCTAAACTCATTTATTAGTACTATTGGTTGTTTTGAAGATTCCTTAGGATTTTCTACATTTAAAAAGTGTCATCTGAGAATAAATAATTTTGATTACTTTCCATCTTGGGCTTTTAAGTTCCTTTTCTTGCCTTCTTACCCTAGTTAGGTCTTTTATCACAATGTTGAATGGAAGTAATTAGAACAGAGATCCTCACCTTGGTCCTGATCTCAGGGGGACAGCAATCAACCTTTCACTGTCAAGTAGAATGTCAGTTGCAGGCTTTCTATAGATACTCAACTGATCTTTTTAAAATAAAAATTAGATTAGGCCACTCCCTTGCCCAAAATCTGCCAAAGGCTTCTCAAATCACTTAAGACAACTTTCTGAATCCTTAAAGCAGCCTATATAATCTGGCTTTCTGTTTCCTCTCTGAACTCACACCCTGCCACTCTTTCTCATTGTCAGTCAGCCACACTGGGCATTTTGCTTTGAACACCGCAAATATGTCCCACCTCGGTACCTTAGCAATTCTTGTTCCTGATGCCTGAAGCGCTCTTCCCCAGATAGTCACAGGGAGGGGTCTGTGTCTCTTGGTCTCTGCTCAAATTATGCCATATTAGTGAGAGCTTTCTTGAAAACCATATATAAAACAGAACCCCCCCCCCCCACTTTTTGCACAAGTACTCGCTGTCTCCCTTATCCTGCTTTACTTCTCGTCATAGAACCTATCCCCACCTGACAAATTATATACTTCTTCCTATAATTTATTTATATGTCCTTTCCCACTATAATGTAAGGTCCTAGAGGGTAAAGACTTTCACTGTAAAAGAATTGGGCACATCGTTTGTGTTTTAAAAATATTGAATGAAAAAATGAATATCTACTTCACGTTTGGGTATAAATGAAGCTCGTTCTACTAGTTGCTGTATGATAGGGACAATGGGAAGCAAAATCATCATCATCATCAACATCATCATCATCAAAAGAACTAAGAAAATGCTTAAAATCTGTGTAATTTAAATCAAACTACACTCTTCTTAACATTTTAGTATGAAGATCTGGGTTTGGCAAGTAAAATAGAGAATGAGACCAGATCTAGGATATAATCACCCACTGGCCTGAGTGTCATAACTGAGCCCATGGAAGACATCCCAACTGGCATCTTGGAGGCCCATTTTCTCAATTGAATAATCAAAGAAATACTGCCCTGAACTTTGTCAACCCCAGATCTCTTTCTAATTGACCAGTGACAATGATTTTCTTTAAGCACAGTCTATTTAAAAGCTTACATTAAATAAAGACTGTCTCTCTGAAGAACTGTATAGGTCCCACTCTGGCAAATAACTAACAGTTTGTTTACTCTTATGAGTTCTAGAATTCTGGTCTCATCCAGACTTATCTGGAGTATAATATATCTTATTTTTTTAAAAGGTGATCTATTTTTCCAATATTATATTACTACTAGTTTATTAGTTCATTGGCAATGACTTCCAAGCTCTGTTATTGGTTTGTAGGGAATATTATGAGGACTCTCCAAATCTGGAAAATAAAAGAAATATTATCCCTAAAGAAATATATGCAAAGAGGATCTGTCAGCTACAGAAGCAGAGAAAAAGGAAAGTTACAAGAGTTGACATTTATCCCCCCTACAGAAGAAACCTCTAGCAGTGAATGGATCTGCTTTGTTCCAGAGTTACGTTCAATCCATTCATCATGGAAATGAATGCATGAAGCAATCTTAGACTAATATAATAAAATCTGAATTCATGTTACCAAAGTTTTTTGCATTCAAGAGAAAATAAATTAGCCAGAGAATGAAAGTGGTATTATCATTTGGTAATGTTTCCCTTTTCTTTCTTTTTTTTTTCTCACATAAACTTGCAGGATTTTACTGTCATGGTCATCTTATGGGAATTAAGTCTAGACAAAGATCCTCTGTTTTCCCAAGTGGATATTCTGAACAAGGTTTATATAAGATACAGAAAAATCTCTTATTCCACTGCAATATGCCCAGCTTTATAGTACATCTTCAGCTTTATAGTACATGACAACATGACTTAGTGTTATTTAAATAAGTTGAATTTATAAGGTCTTACTCCTGGAAAGTGGTGATCTATTCATGAATCTATGGTCACAATCCTGGTACTGAGTAGCTAAAATTCTGGAGAAGAAAGCCCTTTGTCAAGCAAGATTTAATAATCAATGCATATGTTGAAAGTATCTGACATATTCCTTACTTAAAACTTTATTTAAAACAACCATTTGCTAATTGCACTTGATTGCCAGCCTCTGCAGCTGGATTACTTTTCCCAAGCTGCATGGTTCATTAGTTCATATCATCTCACAGAAATGACTGTGATTTTGTTTCATCTGCTGATGACATCAATAAAATACATAGTAAATTGCCACAACTATTTCTTTCCATAAAGTATAATGTGTTTACCAGAAACTACAAAAGGTACTATATTCTTTTTTATTTTTTCGAGTAATTAGATTAGGAAATATCAATGTTTTATTGACTATGTGGAATTCAATATATGCCATAATAATCATGATGTGTAGCCCCAAACTGAAAACAACACTGAACACATGCTACATTCATTCCACAATGATTAAAAAAATATTTTCTACTTCAACATATATAAACAGTAGGTACCAGCATGATACTAACACCATCCTAGGGGAATAGTCCCACACATTCCTTCAGGGGAAAGTGTATCCCAGAAAACTGAAACACCACCTAATTATAAAACAGTTCTTAGCTATCTTTAGGCTCTTATTTTAATGCAAAATATAAACTTTACTCATTTACTCATGTGTGATTGAAGACTTATCTCTTGCTGATTTTATTTTAACAGAAATAATCCTCATAAAGAATAAAGATGCAACCAAAAAGTGCGCTTAAAGAAAATTTGAAAACAGGTATCTCAGTAGCAGGAAGAAAACGTAATTTGTGTGTAAACATCCTTTGAACATTTCTATATAATCAAACTTTTCTTTAGCAGGAAAAGTAATGCCCAAGCAATAACTGAATTGACTGTTGACTGCTGAACATTATTTCTCTAAATGCAAAATAAATATGGATGTACCATTTTTCCACCATAGAACTGATTTAGTTATTTTACTTTTATTCATGTATTTATATTCATCTCTCTTTACCCCCTTATACAAAAAAGTTGAGGTAGATGATAAGGCTGCTATATATGATATGACTACAAAATAGTCACATATTTTAGGTCCTATAGTTGAGACTGTTTATTTTACTAAACGAAATTAATCTAGTAATCTTGAGCACATCAAAGTTAAATTAACTTCAAATTATACTGTAGGCCTTAGAACATAATAGGTAAAGATAAGTAACTCAGCTTCTAGTTCTTAAGTGAGAGAACTTAAGACACCGGTCTTTATCCAGCCAGAAGATAAAATTAATTTTTATCCTATATACTTTTCAGTCAATTTATGAGGTAGACTAAATTTGATTTTAAAATGTTATAATCATATTAGTTCCATCATCAGATACATCTTTGATGATTCTCATTTGTATGAATTTACTCTCAGTCATCGTTGTATAGATTCATCCTATGTGTTGTCTCATTCTTTGTGCTTTTTTTGAGTCTAGCATATCAGTTCTTGTCACATAAATTGATTAATCTGAACTTGATTATAGAAATAAGGGAAGCCAACACACCTCTAGAACACTCTTTTAACCCATAGAATTTTACAGTTATTGTAACAGCTATTTAGGCAATGCTAGTGAAAAAAAAATCCCCTCAAGCCTAATAAGTTACAAATATCTGAAATTTGGGCACTTGAAACATAATCGGTATCTGAACTGAATCTCCTTTGTGTTCACACAAAGTCTAAAGAGCTAAAAATTCATCTAAAAATTTTGCATTCATTATTCATATCCAGTTAGTGTTCTGCTGTTGTGCCCAGAAGAAAGTGATTAATGCATGTGACGCAGCAAGGTCAAGTTTATTTTGAGTACAACATAATATACCTCTGTATTTCAGACTACTGCCTTGGCATGAATTCTTAATATTCTTATAACAAGAACTTTATATTCGATCATAGCTTAGAAAGTGTTCATGTTTATACTGTGTTAAGATGTAGAACCAATAGGATCTATAGAATCAGAAAGAAAAAGACTATCAACTAATTATATTTCAAAAACCATGTGAAAAAAAATGATTACCCTGTGCATTCATTTTTAAAGTATTTCAGGTATACAGGAGCTTTTCCCTGTCTCAGTAGCCTGGTCTATGGGAAAAAAAGCCACTGTCACTTCCACTTCTAATCTACCTCTATTTTCAAATAACCTTAGCATAACACAGCTTTAGCTCATTAACTATAGATATCCATCACTTTCCAAATTAGATATGCTTCATTGAATTTGACTGCAGTGTGAATTTATACAGAGTTAAGTCCGATATTTTGCAATGACCTCCCAAATATAAAGGAAAACGTGATATCATTGAAAAGTTCCCTCTGTAAACTTTTGGCACAAAGGATGGTCAAGGGGCAGAGAGAGAGAATATGACCGCAAGAGGCTCCCCTGGCATGGAGCACTGCATGGCTCTGATTAGCCTCAGTTTTGTCTTCTCAAAGAAAGCCCCTGGACTGTATGCTCCCCAGAGTGAGAGCTGCAGCCCTTAATGCTCAGCAGAGTCCAGAGAGAGCTGCATGGAGGCCAGGGATAGACAATTTTCTCAATCAGAAACTCAGCTTCTGGTCCAGAGCCTACTCAAAACTCTCTGAATAGACTCAGGAAGACTCATGATCAAGGGCACAATTCTGAAATACAAAATTCTGAAATCCAAAATGTTCTAAAGTCCAAAAGTAGTTTGGCAGCAAAGCTGACCTGACCTGAATTATTTGGCTGCAAAAACGGACCTGAACTGGTATGAAGATATTTATAATCTTTAATTATATCACTTTAGGTGAGTATTCATGTTTCTCTGCCAAAGTATGAATCTGTTTGATTACAGGGAGCCCCAGACCTTGCTCGGACTGTTTACATAATGCACAATATTTGCACTCTATTGCCTTCTAAATTCTGTTATTTAAAACACATTTGGCACCAAGGGATTTGTATAAGGGATAGGAAAATAATGTTTTATGAAATTATATGGAAATGAATTTAAATCTTGGATCTGCTTGCTAGTTACTAGTTATGTGACCTTGAATGAGTTATTAACTTACTGAAACTGTTTTTTTTTTTTTAAGTGGGAATATCAGCTAGTGCTACAAATGCTTTGATGGTACTTGTCTAACATGGAAATCACTTTTTCAACATTATCTTTTCCTGAGAAGTAACTTCCCTCTTCCTGCCTCTGCCCTCACTAAATATCAGAACTTGATGGTTTATGTGGAGATTTCCACATTCACAGTGTCCCAAATGTTGCTCATACCCTTTTATTCAGATATTTAGAACGTTTGGTAGAGCTAAACCACAGTAGCGTACTTATCTATGTACTATCACAGTCTAGGTGTGTGGTCCTCAAAGATAAGAATCATGACTTTTCCTCTCCAGGAACACCTGCACATGTTGGGGAGAAAAAAGACTAGAGTCTCAGAATCTGAAATATGGTTGCCACAAATAAATGAGGAGGAAACTGCATGTCCACCAAAGGTTGGAGACCTCCTCAGTCCAATTTCTGAATGCCTTAGAATTACAACTTTCCTCTACAGTAAGCTCAAACTAAATCCACTTCAGCCCCATTTTCTGATGTCAACCAGTGAAAGAGAAACTTTGTGACACTCAGGTAAGGGAAGGAACTCTAATGCCACTGTTGGAAGTGTGGAGAAAAGTCTAGTCACAAGTTTGAAAATATCAAAAAGTTTCCATAATTGTCAAAGAAAATGTTGAACATCCATAGAAATTCAGAAATTTTGTCCAGAAGGGCCAAACATTTATATATATATATTAATATGAGAGATTTTAACCAACTCTGTGAGCTATGAAAACTGGTTTCTTGGCCAGGCTCGGTGGCTCAGCCGGTAATCCCAGCACTTTGGAAGGCCAAAACAAGTGGATTGCCTGAGCCTGCAGGTTCCAGACCAGCCCAGGCAACTTGGAAAGACCTCATCTCTACAATAAACAAAAAATTAGCCGCGCTTGGTAGCAAGCGTCTGTAGTCTCGGCTACTTGGGAAGACTAAGGCATAAAGATTGCCAGAGCCCAATGCTGGTGTGTCTGTGAGTGTGCCACTGCACTCCAACCTGGGTGACAGAGTGAGATTCCAACTCAAAAAAAAAGAAAAGAAAAGAAAACTGGTTTCTTTATCACACGCTCGTAGGAAGATGTTCTGTAAATCCTTCCCAGATGTCAACTGTAGCATTTTCAGTAGTGAAAAACATAGCATTAAAAGAAAATCTGAGTGTTTGAAGAGATCTTAGAAATTAATCTAATATCCTGATCATTTACAAATGAAAAACTGAAGCCCAGAGAATCTTAGTAATGTGATGAAATTTACAGCTGGCAAAAGGCAGAACCAGAAGGACTCAAATCCTTGTGTTCTTTAAGACAATAATAAATGAAAGACAGCCTATGTATGTCTCCACTGGAAGGTGTTTTGTATTGCAATCAAGTATCTTTGGACATGGAGCAGTGCTGTCATAGAAAGAGTGTGACAGATGGAGTTGGAGACCTAGTTGCAGTAATGGCTTTACAAAGCAAGACAGCATTCAAGGTCCTAACCAGTCGTGGGGTGTTCTAATGCTATGGTTCTTCCCAAGTAACATGAAAGAAATGCAATCTCCAAAGAGAATCAGAGAGGATATTTGATCCTGTCAGAATCTGATCCAATTGTTTTAAATACCGGGGATGTCAAAAATATGTATACACATTTTAAGAGATGTTATCTATGTATTACTTTTCAAAATTGAATTGAATAACGGTAGCAATGTTTAGTATGACATTGGCTCAAAAGATGGCATGAATCAAATGAATGCTAGCATCACCATGTGACAAGCAGGACAGTCAAAGAAAATGGCAGAAGCACAGTTGTTGTTTGAGGTGCTCAAGACTATTGAAGTGGTATTTGAAATTTGAGAACATTGTGGAAGTACAACAACAATGGAGGCGTGAGTGTGAAACAGAACCTCCAACATGCCTACCAATTGTATGCATTCGCGATAAGTTTGAGCCACATGGTACTGTGTGTGATGTACACACGGGAAGACCCAGAAGGCTTCACACAGCAATAAGTCCCAACATAATCAGAAGTGTCTGGATGCTGATGGTAACCACTTTGAGCACTTCTTGTAATTGCAGAAGTC
>CAUYQG010042407.1:0-19135 GCA_963574415.1 Tarsius wallacei
GGGCTGAATTTGAGCTCGGTGGCTCAGCCTGTAATCCCGGGCTTTGGGAGGCTGAGGTGAGTGGATTGCCTGAGCCCGCGGGTTCGAGACCTGCCTGGGCAACTTGGCGAGACCTCATCTCTACAATAAATCAAAAATTAGCCGGCATGGTAGCGCGCGCCTGTAGTTCCAGCTACTTGGAAGGCTGAGGCGGAAGGCTCGCCGGAGCCCAGCAGGTCGAGGCTGCGGTGGCCGGAAGCGGCCACTGCACTCCAGTCTGGGTGACAGAGAGAGACTCCAATTAAAAAAAAAAAAAAAACTGTTGGGTGAGATTTCTGGAACTCCTTAAACTTCTCAGGAGAGACCCTTCCTCACCTCCCCTTGCTTCCTGTTTCGAGTATGGACGAGGTGACTGGTGCTCTTGCAGCCTTCCTGGCCATGAAGCAACTCTGAGCTTGGACACCACGTGCTAAGGATGGCAGCACAGAAAGAGCCTGCATCCCTGGTGACGATGGGACCCCGGCTCCTGAGGTTCTTTTACATGAAAGAAGACGATGCTGGCTGCAGTCCCTAGCCTCCTGGGACAATCCTGAGAATGCCATGGGGTGGCCCAGGCGAGCGCCCGCCATGCCCATCCCAACTGATAGCGCTTTGCCACATCCTCATTCTCATGGGGCCCAGCCTTCCTGCTGTTCCCACCCTCCTGGGATGCAGCTCTCCTGCTCTCATCCCCAGCTCTCCAGAAGCTTCTCTCTCCACATCCCCTCATCCCGGCAGTTACAGAGACAGAACCTGGGGCTCAGGCCCCACCCTGCCCCGGCCCACCCGCCTTTCCAGCCCATCCCAGGAGGGTCTCGTGCTGCAACACCCAAGGGTCTCGATGCTGGAACTGGCAGAGCCCGCACCCTGAATGGAACGCCAGAGGCTGAGTTGGGGTCGTGCCAGGCCTGCGTGTTACAGACTCCCAGTGGCACCACGGTGAGGGGCTGGGGGGCTCTGGGTTAGCAGAGACCTGAGTTTGGACCCTGGCTCTGCCATCCGCTGCCTCTGTGACCACGGACAAGCTCCTTAACCTCCCCATGCCTCAGTTTCCCCAGCTATATAGCGGGTGTGACAGTGGCAGCCTTCCCTGGAGGGCGTGTGGGCTGTGCCTACTGGCATCCACTCTCCCCTCCTCCTGGGTCGCGAGGCCCTCAGGTGGCACAAGGTTTTAAATGTGTCCGTTCTGGGCCATTCCAGGAGGAAGGCCGCGTGGTGTCGGTCCTCTTTACAAATGAGCAAACTAGTGCCGGGCTCGGTGGCTCAACCTGTAATCCCGCTCTTTGGGAGGCCGAAGTGAGTGAATTGCCTGAGCCCGCGGGTTCGAGACCCGCCTGGACAACTTGGAGAGACCTCGTCTCTACAATAAATCAAAAAATTAGCCAGGCGTGGTAGTGCGCGCCTGTAGTTCCAGCTACTTGGAAGGCTGAGGCGGCAGGATCCCCGGAGCCCAGCAGGTCGAGGCTGCGGTGGCCGGGAGCGGCCACTGCACTCCAGTCTGGGCGACGGAGTGAGACTCCAACTCAAAAAAAAAAAAATCACTTTTAAGTTTTGTATTTTAGATAGAAATATAGATAAAATAAAAATAGAAAACAACTTGGAATAAACATCTGCAGCACAAATGATAAAGGGTTAATATTTGAAGTGTTTTTAATGTCTTATATGTAAATAAAAAACTGTCTAACTCCCTAATAGAAAAATGGTCTATGAAGAAGAATAGGAATTCTTAAAAAATAGAATGACAAATGGTCAATAAACAAAGAAAAATATTCAACCTCACTTCAAATGAAAGAGGAAGATAATTTTACTACAATCTGATATGTAATTCTACTTCTATTTGTTCCATATATAACTTTGCTACATATATGAAAAAATAATTTTATGAATGTTTCCATCTTATGACAAATATTTTTCATAGTAATAGGTTTAAGAGACAGGCAGCTATACTGGGACATTCCTAGGTGAATGTTTTTCATTTTGCAACATCCACCTTACAATCATTACAGTACTTGGTTATGTTAATATGTTTCTATTTAGCCCAGGTGTAATCTGCATTCTTCTAGACTCAGCAATTTTTGGATCACAGTAACAGGAATACCTCCTGTCTTCTCCTGTCTTCTGCCCAGCCACCTGGTTTTCAAGCACATGTGTAATATGCATAAAGAAGTCTATCAAAAAGAGATCCTTTAATAAGACTATTAAAAAGTGGAAATCATACCAATGTTCTCTGTTCCCCTTTTTACTTCCCACTTCCTCTCTCCTTCTCTGTTTTTCTTTCTTCCTGTCATTTTTTTTGGGGGGGGGTGTAAATTTTTAAAACTTAGAACAGTTCAAAGATGTATGTGCTACATATTTATATATCCATCTTTGAAACTGAATATTTTAGTATTTGATTCGAGTTCTTTATTTTATTTTATTTTTAATTATTTTTTTATTATAAAGATGTGGGGTACAATTCATGGTTAGGTATACAAACATTGATTATGCAGGTACCCTTGTTGATGAGGTATGCCCCTCCCTCCCCTAGCGGTTTCCCTCAACTGCCAATCCCAAACCTCTCCCCTGACAGTTTCCCATTACTGCCAAATGCTTTCTTATAGTATTATAATTGTTCAAGATTCGCTTATGAGTGAGAACTTTTTAATATAAGAATTAAGATAATATAGATAAAAATACCTAAACTTACATAGTATTTCTCTTTTACTAGGCTCTCTGTTCTATGTGCTTTCTATATATTTGACTCATAATTGCATAGGTTAACTAGTATATTAAATAATTCTTATAACAATTCTATGAATTAGTTTCTACTATCATCCCCATTTTACAAATGAAGAAACTGAAGTAAAGAGAAATTAAGTAGCTTGCCCAAGGTAATATATATTGTTAATGCTGTTGCTAAGAAACCTGGCTTTCTAGCATGGGACTCTATGCTCTTACCAATAAGCCTCTAATTCCTGCCCCATTCTCTTTCTCATTCTTCTCCTGTAACAGAAGCAACCCACTATCATAAATTTTGTGTCTATCTATGAACAGTTCTGATGTGTATGTGTGTGTGTGTAAACCATCTCAAATCCTCCATGTCTTTTTAAAATAGTTTATTGTTCTCTGCCAAAATGTTTGTTTGTAATTAATCTCCCTGAAAAAGCATAGTTATTAAAAAGTCTATGTCTGAGAGCTCCAACATCTGGAGCCAGGGTTGGTTTGTTCTTATTGTCTGTTGTTTTTGCAGATTTTTATTTATACTGTCTTATTTCCTCTTGATTTTTAATTGTGTGCCAGTCACTTTATTTGCAAAGTTGTTTGCAACTTATTTGCAAAATATTCACAAACTGTTTTTAAAGTAATTTAAGGCCTGAGATAATTTTGCTTAATTTTTCTAGATTTGATTCACATTTGGCTCCTATCAGCTGTCTGGGGGTGTTATTAGCATGTTAGGATCTTATTACTGTAGTTTCAAGAACCACAGTCCTGGAGCTGGGCTTGGTGGCTCGGCCTGTAATCCTGCGCTTTGGGAGGCTGAGGTGAGTGGATTGCCTGAGCCTGAGGGTTCCACACCCGCCTCGGAAACTTGGCGAGACCTCATCTCTACAATAAATCAAAAAATTAGTTGGGTGCGGTAGCGTGCGCCTGTAGTTCCAGCTACTTGGAAGGGTGAGGCGGAAGGATCACCAGAGCCCAGCAGGTGGAGGCTGCGGTGGCCGGGAGCAGCCACTGCACTCCAGTCTGGGTGACAGAGTGAGACTCCAACTCAAAAAAAAAAAAAAAAAAAAGAACCATAGTCCTTGCACAGGCCTAACTCTGACTTGTCTTTATTCTTCTGGTACAGTCCTTTGGGTTCCAACTCAGAGCAAGGATGATGATCAGTCCCCTCCCACACTCCCACCACACTAGGCCTTGAACTCCAGGCTATCTGTGCCACCAGAGATCCTTGAGGCAGTCAAGGGATCTGCTCAGCCCTTCAAGCTCTCCCTCGGGAACTCACAAGTGACCTCGAAAATAAACTCGAAATGTTCACTTTCTTTTTTGTTTCTCCTGAATTATGACCTATCATCTCTACTCTCTGATTAGCTTTCCTTTACCTCCAAGCAGATGGCTAGTTTTGTTGTTGTTGTTGTTGTTCTCCTCAACTTTTCAGGTTGACATCAGGAAACAGAAATTCTCTTTCCGTTTTAAATATTTTAAATATTGATTGTTATTTCCTACATAACTCATGTTTTTTTAAAAAATTAACTCATTTTTAGCTTTAGTTCATGTTTGTATGCATTTTGCAATCTTTTTATTGTTAATTTCTCAATCATTGATATTTAGTCAGAGAACCTGGGTATAATTTCCATTTTTTTACAGGCTTACTAAAGGGGCCTTTTTTGATAGACTCCCTTATACGTATTTCACATGTGCTGGAAAAGAACATCTGGACCCACTTTATGTGAGAATATGCGTATCTTTTAAACTTATTAATTGTGCTATTAAAATCTTATTTATATTGTTATTATGTGCTTATAGTTTGTTTTTTGGAGATATCTTAAACTCTTCATCATTGATTATATATTTGTCAATTTCACCTGGTTTCTGTCAACTTTTGTGTTATAACTTTAAGTTATTATATGCATAAAAATTCATGATCATTATAAATTTTGGTGCATTATTATTTGTATTTTTACACAGTTTCTTTTAATCCCAATTGAAACTTTTTGCTTTAAGCTCTATTCTCGCTAATCTTTTGTTTCAGTTCTTTTCTAACCATCTTATATCTGGACTTCTGCCATTTGGTTATTATGTGCACTTTTTGTAAATAACTGAATGCCTGCATTTTACCTTTTATTCTAGTTTAAATATCGCAAACTTTCAACTATTTACAATAATCATCATTCATAACATATTTCAACTTATTTCTACTATCTTATTTTTTATTTTCTATCTAACATAGTTTCTCTCTCCATCTTTTATTCTTGTTTTTACTCATCTTTTTCTGCTTTTATTGGTTAAAACAGTTTTATCTAATATATTTCTATTTATTCATCTTTTCTAGAAGTAATACATAGTATTTCTCCTAAAGGTATACATATTTAATATTATTATTAATGGTTAACTATATTTTTTACACTCATTCCTAATTGTTATAATTTTGTAAGACGGTCTCTTTTTTAGTCAATATTTCTGTTCTTTATTTGGAAATGACAAGACTCAGTACACTATACCTTCTTTTTTATGCTTCCTCCAATCCTGCGTATTATTGTTGTCTAGTACTTGAGTTTCACATTATTAGTTTCTAAATGTTGCTACAGATTAATTTTAATTTCTACTCAATATGTATTTTTATTTATCAACATGTACCTCTGATTTCCTTGCTCATCATTACTACATGCATGGCATATTGTTTCCTCATGGCTTCTTTTTAAATCTTGTTAAAATATATTTGGGGTAGTCCTTTTAGTGATGCTTTAGAGATATTCAACTCTCAGTCTTTTGTAGAAACAAAATTATAAAGCCCAATATTTCTCTTATAATTTACAACTGTAGTTTATAAGCCCTAATTATGAGCTTAATGGGAAACCTTGAAAAAAAAATTAGAAGACAATTACCATCAGTGTTAGGAAAGGTAAAGCTCTGATGAAATAATAAATTATATAGATAAGAGAAGGATAGCAAACATTAACTCGTGAATTACTAAAAAATTACATGAAATTGTTTTTTTTTTATCTTGCGTAAAGTTGAGTTTTTCTTTATGTCTGTTTACTAAGAAAGAAATTTACAAGTTTGGTCAACTTGTACCTTTGAGACCCAAAATGTTTGTTTCAAAACACGACATTTGTTAAAATATTTGCTTTAGAAAACTATTCACTTAAGCTATGTTTGCCATTGAAGGACTATGTGACATTAACCCATTATGTAAGCGTTCATTGAATATCTGTAACTTAAACTGGATATAAGTGGCTTGAGTTCACTTGTTAGAAAGTATCAAGATCCTCTGTGGCTGTGGCTGAATGTCCTTTTGCTATTGTTGTTTTTACTATTAAAGATGGTAGAATTCTGTGTTAACAGTGATTTTCCTTAAGTATTTTGAATACTTTTTTCCCTTGTATTGTGGCATCTACTTTCACTGATGATAAATCTTCTGCCATTCTAATTGTCTTTTTCTTTTAAGTCAATATTTATTTTATCCTTGTTGGCTTTGAAGATATTTTTAACTCTTTCATGTTCTAAAGTTTCATTGTGATTTGTTTAGGTGTAGATATGTTTTTACTCATCTTTCTTAAGACTAGGTATACATCTTCAACTTAAAGATTCATACCCTGCTTCCATTCTGAAAGTTCTTAGTCATTATCTCTTTCTTTTTATAGTTTAATGTATTTTAATAGCAAAGTTACAGGAATAGCACAGAAGACAGACAACATTAAAAACAAGTACTTGCACGTAGGACAACTCAGAAAAGTATAGTGAATGGACTGAATCTACTATATGATAAAAATGTTACAAACACAATTTAGTTGTCATCAATAAGAAATTTACTTGTTTCAAAAAAATCCAAATGCTGGCATTGTCCAGAAAAATTTAACAGGTTTATATACAATTGTTATAAAGTTGAACCGCTGAAACTTTTTCACTGAGACATTTTGACTTGCATTCATGCTTTACGCCCCTGCTTTTATATTAAAAATTCGCACACAAATGAAAATGGAAAAAACGACCAATACCTGATATCTGTTCCCTATTTTTTCACTCGCAATCGTATACCTTTTGACCTCACGGGGTGGGGGAATCTAAAACTACCAATAAAAGGAAGAAGATAGAAGGCTGAGGCGGAAGGATCACCAGAGCCCAGCAGGCTGAGGCTGCGGTGGCCGGGAGCGGCCACTGCACTCCAGTCTGGGCGACAGTGAGACTCCAACTCAAAAAAAAAAAAAAAAGGAAGACGATAATTTTTTTTTTTTTTTTGGAGAATGAAATGTTTCCCATCATAGTGGATTTAAGCACATTCTCCTTGCATGCGCGTGCTGGCTGGATGTCCTTTGGCATAATTGTTGCACGTTTGGCATGGACAGACAGCACACAGGTTGGTGTTCCATGTTCTCACTCATAAGCGGAACCTGAACATATGCCACAATACTATAAGAAAGGGATTGGCAGTAGCGGGATACTGCCAGGGTGTGGGTGGGGACATAACATCAATAAGGGTACCTGATCTCAAACCAGGCAAAGTGGAGACCAAAGAGAGGACCAAATTTTACCTATACGATGACCACTTGTATACCTAATCCTGAATTGTACCCCACATCTTAAAAAAAAAATCAGAAGCTCGGTGCTTCTGAATAAAAATCATCCTTTTAACAAGAACAAAACATGGCCAACCTTGCCTCCTGCAAAGTACCAATAGCTGTGCTCTGGAAGGGCACATCGGTTGTGAAGTCCTGAGCAATTTCTCGCACCAGATGCTGGGAAGGAAGCGCATCCGAAGTCCAGTGGACTTGACCACGTCTCGTCTCACAGAGTGCCGGGGACCAGGCCTGGCGCGACGAGGGTTCTCACCCCTCCAGGAGAGCACGCACTCTTGTGAGCGGCTGTTGTAGCCAGCAGCTTCCCGGTCGCTTCACCTCCGCGCTGTGTGCGGGCCTCTACTTTGTAGGAGGAGCCCTGGTACAGAGACCGCCTTACTCTCCCCCTCGCTCCTGGGGCGGGGCTTTCCAACACCAGTGCCGCCTCTAGCTCGTCGAGCTCCAGCTGAAGGAGAAGGGGGGTCAGTAAGGAGGTCTCTGTATCATTATCTCTTAAATATTTCCTCTAACCTCGCTTTTTCTTCTAGAACTCATGTTAGGCTTATCTTGAAAGTTTTCATGTTTTGTGGCTCTCTGCTCCTCTATGCTGTATTCTAGATGACTTCTGCAAGTCCATCGTACCTTGACTCTTCTCAACTGTGCCTAATCTAGTACTTGTTCTACCTACAGGATTTTTTTTTTTTTTTAACCTCAAAGACTGTATTTTTCAAGTGTAGGATTTGTACCATCTATTTTTCAGTATTATGGTCTTAGGGAGCGATTTCTACTTTTGTCTTTTTGAACATTGTAAGTGACACTCTTCAAAAGACCTTTTAGAACATAATTCTCTTAAACACATGTGAATTCCACATTTCTTGGATCTGTGGACTCTCTCTTCTTTAAAGTTTTTTATGTGTTTTACAATTTTTATGTATGAGGTCATCTTAAGATGGGAATTTTTTCTCTGGAAGGTCATCACATATCATTTGTTATAGAAACTTCTCTACAAGACATTCTTTTTTTTTTTTTTGAGTTGGAGTCTCACTTTGTCGCCCAGACTGGAGTGCAGTGGCACGATCCCAGCCACTACAGCCTCGACCTGCTAGGCTTCTGCCTCAGCCTTCCAAGTAGCCAGAACTACAGGCGTGCGCTACCACACGCGGCTAATTTTTTTTTTTTTTTTTTTTTTGTAGAGACGAGGTCTCACCAAGTTGTACAGGTGGGTCTTGAACCTGCGGGCTCAGGCAGTCCACTCGCCTCAGCCTCCCAAAGTGCTGGGATTACACTGAGCCCAGCTGACAAGACATTCTATGTTTAATTCTGTTTAGGTGCAGTGAGGACCATTCATTCTGAATCTTTCTTTAATTTTTACACGTATCTCTCAACTTGGAATTCCTGCACCACATAAGTAACGTTTCAGGTCCTTGCTCATTCTTGGTATATCTTCAAACTGTGATGCCTTAAAGTTGACTTTATTTCTACCTACAGCCTGAGGTTGACAATTTAAAAAAAAAAATTTACTGAGACCTCAACTACCTGGTGCAGATTTTTTTGGTTCCTGTTCATAATAGAATAGAGATTTTCGAGCTCAGCAACTTCTAGCTTTAAACATCCTCCTATGAGATTCTAACATCTTAGGCCCCACTGCAAGTATCTAATGCAGACCCCGACCACTATCCCTTTCTTCACATATGGCATCAACTTCTGGAATCACTCTCTTTTTTAACACATAGAGATTTACATTCCTGTCTTTTGAGCTCAGTCATGTAACAGCAACCTTTGACACTAAAATAATTTTCCAGTTTGAAATGTAAGCAGGAAATTGCTATAACTATGATGATATTAGAGACTACAGGAAAAAGTACTTTACAAAGTTGTGTGATTAAACCCCAGTGATGGCATCTGCTGCTGTGCTAAGACATCTACAATATATAGTTCTGTTGTGATAGAGTTGTGTTAGTGGTAAATGAAATTCTCTCTGAAATGATATTACTAAAGTTCAAGCTGTCTCACTTTGTACTTCAAAGTTTCCAGTAGAACCAATATTTAAACAGCCATCTGTACTTTTGAAAAGATGCTGCCTGAATCACGTCATAAGCAATGAAAGACAAATTACCAAAACGAATGCACTGAAAAGGAAGTCTAGAACTTTACCAGTACCAGCACGGCAACAGGACTTGGCATCAATTGATATTTCAGAACATTTTCAGACATATCCTAACCAGGAACATTTTTTTCTCATATGTTCTGGTAAAAATGACTCTAATCACACTATCATTTTTGTACGTCAGTCTTACATGAATATAAATTCACATATAAAGGACTTCATATGGATGACACACAGGAAAAGCCATGACACATCATTTTAGCTGCAATAATTTTTGTGCTTCTTGTTTTATTCATGATACAATTCAACAAGCTAGAATAAATGTACTCACATAAGTTTGAGGCCAAAACATTTTTACGGCTACATTTTACATCAACATTCTGTCCATGGATGGATGGATGTTTTAAAAGCAATCTGTTAGAAATTCTCTGGTGCTGAATATTTCTGATTTTTTCCGTCTTTTGAAAATACAAATCTAAAAAAAATGAGAACATCAGTGGCAATATTCTCCCTGCAAAGAAAAGGATTATTTTGCTTGCTTTTCATTTCTACCATCAAAGATCTCGAACAGTGTTTTCCTGTGACTAATTGGGGTTGGAAAGCTGTACAGTATTATTGAAAATACAGCCTTCTTGGCCCTACAGCCCGGAATTCTAATTTTCTTCACTTGTGTTGGAGCCCAGAAATCTACATTTTAATAAACAGTCTCTGCACATGATTACTATGCACACTAAATTTTGAGAACCCTTGATATAGAGGCTGCATTAGAAAGCACAGCAGTCAATACACTAAGAAAGGCATTCCAAATGCCCAGATTTCTGTGGAAGTTGGTAATTTCTTTGTAATTATTTCAAAGTTATGATCACATAAAACAACTGATAAAAACAATTCAGTGAACAGCCTTGTTCTTGCTGCACATAGCAAAGGTGAGTGGAATTTAAAATATATCACCCTGCAGTTTGAAATTCATAAACTGAATCTACAGAATTTAATTAAGAAAAGACCAAGAATATGGACAGTTTTACAAGGCAAAATGGCAACACAGAGCTGATTGAAATATGAGTGATTTTAAGGGACTAATAAGGGATTTTGTTATCAATCGACCCTAATATATCTGATGAGTGTTACTTATAATTTCCTCATAAATTGGGTAAGAAATACACAAATTACTAGAGTTTTTAAATAATTTGATTACTAGAATATCATTGGTAGAAATAACCCCTAAAATTGAGCTTCCAGATAACTGAACATATGGAAGCTGCTGGAGGGTGGTGGGGATGGAGAACATGGACGCCCCAAGCCCCTTCCCCACACCTCAGCCTGCATGTCTCTTCATCTGTATCCTTTGCAATATCTTTTATAATAAACCTGTAAACGCCTAAATATACCTGAATGAACTTCTCCTCCAAGGCCTTGGTTGGCATTACACAACCCATGGAAAGAGCATTTTCCTGGGGCAAGATGAAACAAATGGTTTGAGTTGCAGAGAACAAGAGCTGAGTGGCCCTGATCTCAACAACGTCAGTTCAGATTTTCCCACTAAAATCATTTCTGGAATAAACAAGGAGTGAGATTTTCCTCAGACTTGAAGAATGATTCAGGGATGAGGAGGTGGCTTCTGGGATTTCAGCAACATTGTGTTTCGTTTTTTTTTTTTTTTTAAATAGAGAAAGTGTCTCACTCTTTCACCCAAGCTGTAGTATAGAGGCGTGATCATAGCTCACTACAACCCCGATCTCCTGGACTCAAGTGATCCTCCCATCCTCCCACCTCAGCCTCCAGAGTAGTTAGGACTACAGGTGTGTGCCATCACCCTGAAAAGTTTTTGTAGAGACAGAGTCTTGCTATGTTGCCCAGGTTGGTCTCAAACTCCTGGCCTCAAGTGATTCTCCTGCCTTCCAAAGTGCTGGGATTAAGGGCATGAGCTACTGCATCTGGCCCATTTTTCCCTTTGAAGCAAACACCTCCAGTACTAATCTTAGGTGGGAATGCCTGGAATCCTATCCTGAAACAGCCACTCTTAGGAAAAGGGTTAGAAACATTACCTTTCCGGCTGTGCTCCTCACTCTGTGCCAGGCATTTACATGGCTTGGCCAGGGACTGGAGTTGGAGGAAGGTTTAGGGAAGGGTGCTGGGAACCATGAGGAAACATTCTCGGAAAAAGAGTACTTGGCTCACCCACTCCATTAGAGGAGCTGCCATCTTAGTCTCCATGAAGGGAAACACTAACTTGAACAGTGGGAGAGGAAAAGAAGTACAACTTGAGTCCTCAGTGAGTCCTGGAAACCTCCCTGCAGTATGCTTTCAGGCAAAGGGGTGATCCATTAGTTGTCGTTGTTGTTTTTATTTATTTTAGAGACAGAGTCTCACTATGTTGTCCAGGATGGTCTCTAACTCCTGGCCTCAAGAAATCCTCCTGCCTCGGCCTTCCACTGGTATTACAGGCATGATCTGCCAAAACTGCTCCCCCCAAATTGTACTCAATATGACTCCAGAGTTTGCCCAGCTCTTAGATTCACATCTACAGGTGTTACACTGGATGTGGCGTAAAGAACTAAGAGGTCTTTACAAGACTCCACAGTTTCTAATCAGGACTATCAGTGTCAACTACGTGGATGTGGCTGAGCCCTAAGCCAAGATGCAAGAGACCTAGTTCTGACCCCAGCTGCAGCCATGCCCAGCTCTGCAGTTCTGTGTGTCCTTGGGCAAGCCACTTTCCCTCTCTGGGCCTCAATTCTATTCCCTCTTCTTGTACCATCCTTTCCCTATCACATGTAGAGAGTCTTAAGTCTCCACCTTCTCACACCAACATCTAGAATTATAATAAAGTAAGACGAATAAAGATTAAATTGCAAAAAAAGAAATAACCTAGAAAATGAATGGCCGAAACTACACATAATCAAATTCATGATTTTAAAAAGCATTTACATTAATTGAGCGTCTTAAAAATATTATTTGTTAAATACGTTTTAAACTTTATGTTATTATGAGAAGCCATGGATTTCTTGCCACTTTCTAGATTTATTTGTAGACTTTTTTTTGTTGTGGTGCTTTACTCTTTATGATTATTGTTCATATAGAAAACACTTATTCAATTTTAAATTTGAAGATTGATAAGTACCCATGCTCCTCTGTACCACCATAAGAGTAGAGCAAGTGCTTGTCTTTTTTTATTTTATTATTTCTTAGCTTATTCTTATTTTATTCAAATTTGTCTAAGAGAGAAAATTCCGACAACTGTAATTTTTGCTTTGTTTCACAAAATTTAACATTTATACCAACCCATTGGACACACTGTGAAAACCATGAAGCAAAACCTTTAAAAAACTTAGTCTAATTACAGTACACAGTGGCTTTGATGTTGGCTACCATATCAAAAATGTTTGGGTCATAAATTTTACCCATTTGTGTAAATACTGCATCATTTTTCCAACCAATGCCAAGGATGCAAAAAACATATTTTTCTTCTTAAAAATGTCTTCAGTCACTTCACCATAAAGCAGGTTACAAATGTATGCCATCACAGATGTTATCCTAATAAATAAAACAAACATAATACCTACAACATAAACAATGGTTAAATTCTTGACTTCATTTTAATTTTAAGGTTAAAAAAATTTGGATTAACCTCTATCAATCATTCATTTAATATTAAAATGTGAGTTTTATAAAGACACCTCCGTCACGGTGGCTTCGGCTTGTGGTTGTACTAGCAATGTGGGGCTTCATAAAATATTCTCCAGTTATATCCAATTTACCACGTAAGGTGATTCTGAAATGGACTTTGAAGGAAGCGTTAAGCATTTTTTAAATGTGGCTCTCTAGTTGGGTTCTCCATTCTACCTGGTTACAACTTCTTTCTTTGAAGTTGCAAAATAGATGTGATTTTTTTTTCAAATGTGCCTGGTAGTTTTTAAATACATAGTACAACTGATGATATACATTTGTCTCTTGGGGTTTTCTCACCAAAGAAAGAAAAAAAAATTGGGTCATTTGCCTCACAGCAATAAAACTGATCTTTAATTAATCATCTAATTATTTCTTTTTTTTTTTTTTGAGTTGGAGTCTCACTCTCGCCCAGACTGGAGTGCAGTGGCTGCTCCCAGCCACCGCAGCCTCGACTTCCTGGGCTCAGGCGATTCTTCCGCCTCAGTCTTCCAAGTAGCTGGAACTACAGGCGCGCGCTACCACGCCCAGCTAATTTTTGATTTATTGTAGAGATGAGGTCTCGCCCAAGTTGCCAGGCGGGTCTCAAACCTGCGGGCTCAGGCAGTCTACTCACCTCAGCCTCCCCAAGCGAGGGATTACAGGCTGAGCCACTGAGCCTGGCTCATCTAATTATTTCTTAAAATTTGTAGCTCTGCCATTGCTTGCCACTATTGCTTCGCTGTTTGTGACTGAAAACCTGCTCTTTACTTTCTCACTTCCAAGTTCAGTGAAGGAACCCAGTGAACAATTACTTTTCTTCAACATGCCTCATGATTTCAAGTTCTGTATTTTTCTCGTCATGATTACTTTCTCTATATGTTTATAAATCCAATGTCTTGTATTAAATAAGTAAAGAATGATGTTTTAGAAAAATAGAATTTTCAGTTCGTGTGTGTTATCCGAGAACTTATTAAAGATTTTTTTTTTAGTCTCTGAGTTTTCATTTTTAAAAATGAGTTCCATTTATATTGAATTGTGGGATTGCAAATATGTCATACAAAACCTTTAAGGAGCAAAAAATTCAGAAGCTTCCACTCTAATCTTTGAGTAAATTTCTTCATTTGTGTTATCTGAGACCTTATTAAAGACTTTTTTTTTAGTCTTTGAGTTCTCATTTTAAAAAATGAGTTGGGTTTATATGGAACTGTGAGATTGCAAATATATCGTACAAAACCTCTAAGGAGCAAAAATTTCAGAAGTTTCCACACTAATCTTCGAGTAAATTGATAGTCTAGGAAGGTGGCCAATGTTTAAGTGAACAACGAAATATATTGGGTAATTTATCTAAAGTCCAAGGACTGAGCTGGAACTTAAAACCATGGCTCAAATCAGAAGTTCAAACAATGCCAACATATTCGATTCTCTTCGCTGCTTCTCACTGCTTCTCTGTCACATTTGCACTCGCAGGCAGGCTGTTGCTCTATGGTAGCTCAAAGAGTTCCCATGGAAGTTGCTGAGCTGACTTTCACTGGTCTTGCTTAGGTGGAATGCAAGCCACTCAGTTACTACAACAGTCTTTCTAGGGTTGATGGAATGCGCTGATTTCCCCAGGGATTAGAGCTGAGGGATGCATACCTAAACCAAGTGCAGTGAAGGGGAAGGAGTATGGCACTCCAAAGCAAAACTGGGGTGGTTTTCAGAAGGGAGATAGATGCTGAAAAGGCACAAACACTCTAATTTTTACAACACACCATCTATTTTCCTAGACATGCAATCACATACAACTGAAAGATAAGTCAATTCTAATGAGGTGTGAGGAACATCTGAAGGTATGCTCACCTACAGGAGGCTCTTCAGTCCCTCAAGCAAATGGGCTTCAGGCTGTCCAGGGCACCAGTTTGCAGAAGCAGCTGTTTGTTCAGCTAACCTAGACAGGCCTGAGCCCTGAGGGTCACGTGCTAGCCTCAAGCTGGTGACCCTAATACCCATACAGTTTGGCTTCCTTATTTCTTATATATTTCTTTTTATTTAATGGTTCTTTTTTCTATTAAATGTCTTATTAATTCTCCAGCAAGTTCTTTCTGGAAGACCTGCAGTATATTAACCTGCAGTTAATATACTGCTTAATACTGACTGCTAAAATAACCTTTTTTTTCTGCAACATTTAAACACTTTTGAATAAAAGTAACAGCTTGTTCAGAGTGTAGAAAAAGAACAAATAAATCATGATGAAAGGAGAAAGAATTTATACTCTTCATACTAGTAGAGTAAGACGATCACATTACGATAAAAACCATCTTGAGTGTTAAACTAAGAAGGTAAATACAGCCAGGAGGATTTCTGTTCATTTGTACCTTGACAAAAGAGAGAGCAATGTGATGAGAACTTGAATCAACAGCAATATGGGGCCTTGAAATTATGTCCTTGACACTCTTGTTAAAATGTATGTGAAGAAATGAGGATTATGCTAACCCCCAATCCTCAAGGTCTTGAGTGCCTAATATCAGAATATTTCTAATGTTTAATATTATAATCAAGGTTTAGGTTGAGATAGAAGGGTCGTGGTAATTTCAAGATGCAGTCAGTTTTGTTTTAATGCTTGTTTTGAAAATATAAGTTTATTCCAACTTAAAGGAACAATTTGTGTGTGATGGGAATTTTGTGTTTGCTGATGTGTGACTTCACTTGCGAGAAACATTAGATGAATGTGAAAAACAATTGATGGGACAGTGTTAGGAAAGCGCACACACGGGCACAATTGTCAATCATCCGTCAGCTACCTTGGCTCATGTTGGCGTCATGACCAACACTCATTCACATCTGCTGTTACAACTTTCCACCCGATTTCAATATCCCCTTGCCCATCACTTGATAATAACTCACAAGCTACAAGCTGACACCTACTCCCATGAGCAAACTGCAGGTCTTTTTAAGATAAAGCACCGTGTTTATATATTGTTTATGTGTATGTTAACCATTTAAAATGTGTAAAACTGCATTATCATTTTTTATTGGTTCATTAAACATTTATTCCATATTGAGTGAAGTTTGTTTGTTTACAATTGTAGGGTATGTGTGAGAATTTGCTACATAGTCAATTGCATGCAGGTGAGGTTTGGGGTTTAGCGAGCCCTCGAGTGAGCATGGTACAATGGATCGTTATGTGCCCTTGTTGCCCTTCCTCCCTCCCCCCATTAGCAGCGCCAATCATTTGTTGTTCCCGCCTTCGTGCTCCCATGCCCAGTGTTTAGGGCCCACTTAAGAGTGAGAACGTGTGGTCTTCAGGTTTTTGGTTTTTTTGTTTCTGTGATAGTTCACATGGAATGACAGTCTCCTAAAGAAAATGTCCTACTGTTTTTATATAGGTTTCTTTTTATTTTTTTAAATGTTACTGGTGAGGTTTTTAAAGCGTTGTTCCTTTACCCCCCCACCCTTTTTTTTCCCAGATAAGCCATGTGGAATTTTGTGCTCAATTTTTCAGTGCGATGATTTTTAGGAACATATATGACACATTACGACAAAATCTACTATATTGAGTGTCAAGAGTTTCAGTGGGAGTTACAAATGTCTAATAATCATAAGTAATATTTATTGTTTGCTGTGTTCTGGATATTTTACATATATTAGCTCTCTGATTTAAATTAATCCTAAAGTGACCCTATGGAGTGTAATTATTTTCCCCATTTTATAACTGAGGCAATTGTGATTGAGGAGGTTTAAATATTTTGTTCTCAATCACAGAGCTAATAAATGGCTGGAATTCAAAATACAGTTCCTGGGAATGCAGATTCCACTTCAAACACCATCGGCCAAGCTCAACCATGACTAAACTATGCTGAGTATAGCAGGACTTACATTCAGAGAGACCAGCACATATGTGCCTCACTAGTTAAACCCATAAGGCCTTGGCCTGGGACAGTCTTGCAGTCAGATCCAGGTTCCATCACTTACTAGGTGTATATCATTGAACAAGTTACTTAAGTTTTCTAAATTTTAGTTTCCTAATCTGAAAAACGGGATTCAATGACAATAAAATAGCTAACATTCATCAAGCACTTATTATTACCCTCAAAACAATCCATGAGATACATGTTATCCCCTTGCTACAAATGACAAAACTTGAGTTTAGGAAACTAAAGAAACTTGATTAAGGTAGCAGCACTAATACATGATGGAGCTGAATTTAGGCCTGTCTGTTCAACTCCAGAAACTTGTCTTCTTAACCACCATTGACCACAGTCCCCAATAAAACCTTTCTTCTGGCTGTCTCTCAGGATTGAAAGAGATGCTGCCTATCCATGACTTAGCACTGTGCCCTGCCTATGATATGAACTTAATGAATGGAGTCCATTATTATTATTACCATTGAAACTTAGCCAAGAACATAAATAATTGTAAGACAAGGCACAATGTAAATACCATCTGAGAGGTACAAAAGAGAGAGCATGTGAAGGAAGTTCAAAGGAAGGAGAGATGACATTTGTAAATAATACCATTCTTTTTTTACTTTAAAATATGTTTTTATTTCTTTTTTTTGTTTTAAAGATGTGGGATACAATTCAGGAATACAAATAACACCATTCTTCAAGGAGGAAGCAGTCTGTGGGAAAAAAAAATTGTGTAGGATCTTGGCAGACAGAGATGAGGGAAGATAATGCATGTGAAAAGAAGAACAGAGACCCTAATCCACATACAAGAAATGTGGGGTTTGTTTTGGAATCAGAGAGCAGCTGTTGGTCACGGATAATGATAAGCATAGGGAGCACGGAGTGGGGGGAAAGGGAAAAAAGACCACCAGAGTGTCCCTGGGGAGGGCTTCACCCCATGGGGTGGGGAAACTTGCGAAACATGGTGTACAATGGGGAATCAGTGCTGGTCTTTGAGTTGGGGGGTAACATATAAGCAAGGCTGTGTGCTGAAAAGCCAGATCTGGCAAGGACTGTAACAGAGAGTGGCTGAGGGCGTGGGCAGGGTAGTGCTTGAGTCACCAGATGCCACCCTTGCTGGCTTCCAGGTGAGTGTGAGTTTCTCCTAATGAGCACATTCCTGGGCTACTCTTTGATCTGAGAGTCCTTTATGGTTTGTGAGGTTTGCAGTACAACAGGGCCCTCTATGGGTTTCTTGAAGATTACACTCGGAAATTTAGATGACAGACCTTGAGTTAATTCAAATAACTGAGGTTTAGGGCTATTTTTTGTAGGTAGTTTTCTTATTACGTAGTCAATTTCCTTGATTGTTATTGGTCTATTTAGGGTCTCAATTTCTTCTTGTTTCAGCCTAGGCAGGTTGTGTGATGACAGAAAGACCTCCATTTCCTTAAGGTTTTCAAGTTTGTTTCCACACAGGTGTACATAGTAGTCTCTAATAATCTTTTGTATTTCTTCAGGGTGCGATGTGACTTCGCCTTTTGTGTTTCTGATTGTGCTTATTTGGGCTTTTTCTCTCTTTTTCTTGGTCAGTCTAGCTAGGGGATGGTCGATCTTGTTTATCCTTTCGAAGAACCAAATTTTTGTTTCATTGATATTTTGTATTATCTTTTTGTCTTCTATGTCCTGGATTTGGTCTTTTATTTTGGTGATCTGGATTCTTCTGCTGATATTAGAGTTTTTGTGATCTTGCTTTTCCAGCTTCCTCAGGTGGTTTGTTAGGCTATTCATTTGTGATCCTTCCATCTTCTTCATGTGGGCTTGTGGTGATATAAATTCCCCTCTTTCAAGGAGTCCCAAAGATTTTGGTAAGATGTTTCTTCAATTTCATTTGTTTCCAGGTATCTTTTGATATCTGTTTTGATTTCATCATTGACCCAGGAGTTGTTTAGCATCATGTTGTTTAGTGTCCATGTCTTGATGGCTTTCCAGCAGAATTCTACAAGACATTTAAAGAGGAGCTCATACCAATTCTACTGAAGGCATTCCAGGCAATTGAGAAAGATGGAACCCTCCCCAAAACATTCTATGAAGCTAACATCACATTGATACCCAAGCCAGGTAAAGACCCAACAAAGAAAGAGAACTACAGGCCAATATACTTGATGAACATAGATGCAAAAATTCTCAACAAGATCCTAGCAAACCGGATCCAACAACACATCTCAAAAGTCATCCATCAT
>CAUYQG010042408.1:0-12904 GCA_963574415.1 Tarsius wallacei
AGCCTCGACCTGCTGGGCTCCGGCGATCCTTCCGCCTCAGCCTTCCGAGTAGCTGGAACTACAGGCACGCGCTACTACGCCCGGCTAATTTTTTTGACTTATTGTAGAGATGAGGTCTTGCTTGCCCAGGCGGGTCTCGAACCCGCGGGCTCAGGCAATCCACTCACCTCAGCCTCCCAAAGGCGCGGGATTACAGGCTGAGCCACCAAGCCCAGCTGGGATATTTTTTTTTTTTTTTAAAGCAGATTTCCCAATCTTTCTCTTTCACCTGACTGTTAAGAAGCATATAAACTAACTTTGTGAACTTCTCTTACAGGATGTCGCTTATCCTTTTAATATATTTATGCTGCAAGGTATCAGTATGATATAACTTACATAATCTATTTAATCATATTTGCATAACATAACAAACTGCTGTGAAAATGAAGTATGGGGTTTGATATTTTGGGAAAATTATCATTATCCAAAGCTATTTACATGTTTCTCACAAAAGGAAAAAAAATATTTCATTGCTGTTTGAAGCTGGAGACAATTATTTTTCTTAAATATTCAAATAGTCAGTTAACTTCACTTAATAAGGAAAATGACCAAGGTATTTTCATTCATTGTAAGATGATCAAGGCAGACAATCAAGCATCAGTTTTGCATTAAATACTTAAGGTAAAGGTTTAAAAAGCAGGTATTGGAAAAATCTTAATCATATAGTGGGTGTGGATATGCTAAAAATCAACTGGGAAAGATTACAATGGATAATTAGTAAAAAATAATCTTTACTGTGATTAAATATTTACAAATAAATGGCACAGAAAGGAACCTATAGAATATCCATCTTTAAAGGAAAAAGCCCTACTCAGAAAGTAGAAATATCAGTGATGAGTCTTTCCACTAACCCTAGAACTCTGACGTGTAACATCATGAGCATACGATTATTTTGTTTCAAAGATGCCATCTTTACTATTCTTGATCACAGTTTAACGTATATTTGCTAGTACACACTTTTTGAATAATAATGATATTAATCATTAGTTCATCTTGGTAAGTTTCACAATGTACAGTTGTGCCCTCAATATCAAGCTTGTAATTATAGCAAATGTGAGTTCGATCTGAAAGGCTTATCACTTACGATCTTATATGAGTGCCTATATTTAATACATTCTATTTGATGCCGACATTCCCTAAATCTTTCCGTTCTCTCCATCAGCAAGCCCATCAGCATCCGTCCCCACCAACTCTTCCCACTTAACCCCCAACTTTAACAATATCATCATCCAGCATTGCAACCATTTCAAACTTCCTTACACTTTCCATCATGCCATGATGTCAGGATTCTTTGCCTTTGCACACTTATGCTCGTCTGGAATGTCCTGCTTTGCTACATTGTTTGTACGGAGAGCTCTCAGCATTGAAGGAACAGGCTGAGAAAGAAATCCTACTTGACTGACAACCACAACAAAAAGAAGCCTCCTGTTTAATATTTAGCAAGCCTTATTTCCAAACCTTTTCAGAAGAATGAAGTTGAAGAAGAAAGAAGATTCTAAACAGACCTAGAATGCTCAATATTTAAATAAATGAGGAATTATTTTGCCTCTGTGTGCCCAAAATATTGCTCTGTATGGCTGAGGAATAATGAAACATTAGAAGATACGGTCACTGCCCTTAAGTTATATAGGATATTGCTGGGGAGGTGAGAATATTCTACATAAAATAATTAGTAGATACTGGGGCAACCCCTTCGGTCCTCCTCCCATTGTGGGAGCTTTTTGGTTCTCAGTAAATCTTGTTTTCTCACCTTTCGGCTGTTCATGTCCCTCATAAGACTGGCAGCCAAACAGAGCAGTGGGTAAAATGGTCTCTGTGATATGTTAAAATGATCTTTACCTAATTAAAGATAACACAGCATGAAAAAAATAAAAATAAAAAAATAATTAGTAGATCCTAACAAAATCTGAGCAAACATAAGACACTGGAAGAATATGATGAAGATTTACACTGCATTTTTACAATCCATGGAGTAATCACCATATGCTAGCAAATTTAATTCTTGTGTCTGAGTAGAGAAGTGATGTATACTGCACATAATTTTTTTTTTTGAGTTGGAGTCTAACTCTGTCACCCAGGCTGGAGTGCAGTGGCACACTCATGGCTACCGCAGCCTTGACCTGCTGGGCTCAGGCGATCGATCCTTCCACCTCTGCCTTCCAAGTAGCTAGTGTACATAATTTATTGAATATAAATTGAGTCACAGTGTTACACAAACTAGTCCTAATAACTAGTCTGGGACATGATTTTATGACATTATTATAACTTATTATCACTTTGCTTTCTCTGTATGGGTGAAGCCCCCCCATAGAGAAAGCAACCAGAAGAAAGGGGCCCTGAGATAAGCTTTCAAGAACAGGATGTGTGTGGACAGGCAGAAAGGGAGAAAATATCAAGTCATAATAAAAAATGTTAAAAAATGAAACAACGTGAACATCAACAAAGTAGGAGCCATTGAAGAGATAGATCTGCAAGAGAAAAAAATTCAGCTGATGAGTAGAAAACACAACTAGTGTACACAGAGACGCCAAGCCAAGAATAGGCATTTGGAATGAGATCATATATAAAAGTTTGCTACTGGCAGTTTGTGAGCAATGCAACATCAAATTTAAAGAATTTAAGAATGACGTTTAAATACTCTCTAGAACATTTTATTGGAAAAAACCTCACTAGGATTTAAGTTTAACAGTTTAGCAGTTGGAGAAACTTGGATATGGACACACAAAGAGAGCAACATCTTGGATCCCTTTTATAGATAGCCAAAAATAAAAATAAATACATCCTCTAAAGATTTATTTTATTTTATTTTATTTATTTTTATTTATTTATTTATTTTTTGAGTCAGAGTCTCACTCTGTTGCCCAGGCTGTAGTGCAGTGACACGCTCATGACCATGGCAGCCTTGACCTGCTGGGCTCAAGTGATCCTTCCACCTCAGCCTTCCAAGTAGCTGGAACTAGAGGCACGCACCACCATACCTGGCTAATTTTTTTATCTATTGTAGAGATAAGGTCTCACCAAGTTGCCCAGGCTGGTGTCGAACCCATGGGCACAGGCAATCCTCTCACCTTGACCTCCCAAAGTGCTGGGATTATAGGCGTGAGCCACCGTGTCCAGCTAAAGATTTATTTTAGAAAATAAACAGAATGGAAAGAGGAGCATTATTAATATGTTTCATTTTTATTTCATTGTTTCACTGCCTTGATATAGTAATAGAAATGTTTTAAGAAGAAAAGCTTATCTAACCTATGTCAATAACCAACCAGTTCTCTATTGATTGCAGTAAGTAGAAACATAAATGTCTGGTTTCCCTGTAGAGGCCGAGCTCATGCCTGCTATTCTAATGTGGTTATAAATTGTGTCTCCTTTCACTCTCAAAAGTGCTCTGGCTTGGACAATAACTGATAGTCATTCTAACTATAACTAACATTGTGATTCCAAGGCTGTGATCAGAGACTGCATGTTATACAACACCAAAGGGCAACACATTCACAATGAAATCTATGAATATGGTACCCCTAGAGCTGTGTATAGACAAAAATGTGTTGACTGGTTTCTTCTTTCATGGAAGCTTAAGGTGTATATATATATATATATATATATATATATATGTGTATATATATATATATATATATTTTTTTTTTTTTTTTTTTTTTTTTAGGATGAGGGTCTCACTTTGTTGCCCAGGCTGAAATGCAGTGGTGTGATCATAGTTCATTACAGTCTCAAATTCTTAGGCTCAGGCAATTCTCCTGCCTCACCTTCCCATGAAGCTGGTACTACAAACATGTGCCACAATGTCCAACTAATTTTTTTAAAAATTTTGTTGACATAGAAGTCTCACTATGTTATCCAGGCTTGTCTTAGCTCCTAGGCTCAAGTGATCCTCCTGTCTCAGCCTCCTAAAGTGCTGGGATTATAGGTACAAACCCCCATGCCCCACTAAGGGAAGCCATTTTTTTTTTTGAGTTGGAGTCTCACTCTGTCGCCCAGACTGGAGTGCAGTGGCACGCTCCCAGCCACCGCAGCCTCGACCCACTGGGCTCTGGCGATCCTTCGGCATCAGCCTTCTGAGTAGCCGGAATTACAGGCAGGCGCTACCATGCCCAGCTGAATTTTTTTGATTTATTGTAGAGATGAGGTCTCACCAAGTTGCCCGGGCAAGTCTTGAACCCGCGGGCTCAGGCAATCCACTCACCTCGGCCTCCCAAAGTGCTGGGATTATAGGCTGAGCCACCAAGCCTGGCCTAAAGGAAGCCTTTTAAAGCTTGTTTAGTATGATACTCATTTCTCCATCTGATTTCAGTGTCCAAATTAAATCCTCAGCAGGAAATGAAATAAAAATAAAATGCACAAGTGACCTCAAACCCAACATGTACCCAGGGTGGACACAGGATGTTTGGCTACAATATTTTGGGAACTATTTACAGTACCACACCATCTGATAATGTCCAAGAGTCATCAGGAAGCCCACTCTTACATTTTTCCTCTCTTTAGTTCATGCTATGTTACATTTTGCATATGTATGTTTAAAAAAGGTGATCTAAACATAAAGTCAGCACTATTCAAAATGCTAACATGAAAAAGCCAAGATATTCCTAAAATCTGTTGGCTAATATTAATATTTATGAAGATATCACTAGGAACTCAATAACAGTGGGTTCAATTCAATGGGATATTCTCTACATATACATAGCTGATTTTCGTGGTTAAACCAGAAATCGAGTTTTATGTATGCGCACACAGAGGCAACCCATGCACGTACAACTCTGAGAGGAAATTATGTTTCCTCTCAAAATGAAAGAACACGATCCTCTCCAAAGATGAAAATCTGCCAAATCCTCAACTATAGACTAAAGAAACTAAAAGATTATAAATGTGTCAGAGAAAAATCAAACGAAGCATAAAAGGAAAATAGGCTGAATTTTGTCTCCTTCCACTAGATACGAGTTGCTACATTTACTTTCCCTACCACAGAGCTATTGGAAATGGAAGAAATATGAGCATCATTATATATCATAGGCTTTTACTGCTACTGGAGACTGAGGCTGGCCTCAAGCAGAACATTTTTATTCTCCAGTAAAAATATTTTTCTTTCTGAGATTGTGAAAAATCTCAGTGACCATTATTAATTATTTAGAATGCCATGTATTTCACGAAGCCGAAAATCAGCTATAATTATTTTACATGTCCTCTCTTAACTTTCATTAGCACATCTCAAATAGTTTCCTCTCTATAGGTCTCACTCATGGTGCCTTAGTATAGAAATCTTTTTCTATCTTTATTTCACACAGTCCCTAAAAACTAGTCAGCCCCTGCCTTAATTTTTTTTTCACTGTTATTAATCTTTTGTTGTTGTTGTTAATAGCAAAACAGGCCAAGTGTGGTGGCTCAAGCCTGTAATCCCAGCCCTTTAGGAGGCCAGAGGCAGGAGGATCACTTGATGAGAGGAGTTCAAGACTAGCCTGGGCAACTTAGTGACATCCTACCTCCACAATAAAATAAAATAATTAGCCAAGCATGGTTTTGTGTGCCTGTAATTATAGCTACTGGGAAGGCTGAGGCAGGAGGATCATTTGGACCCAGGAGTTCAAGGCTGCAGTGGCTAATAACATACCACTGCATTCCAGCCTGGGTGACACAGCAAGATCCCATCTCTAAAACATAATAACAATAAAAATAGCAAAATAAACCTTGATCTACTAGTGGCATTTTACTGTCAGTCTTACCAATGGCAAGACACAACTGATTGAAAGTTGAAAGGAAATCAAGAAGCCGATTTATGGCAGAAGTAATTTGTTCTCTGATAGATTTTCCCCCTCATTTCTTTCATCTTTATTTTATTTTTTGCTGAATCTCTATTAACCCATCCCCTAATTTCTTTAGAACAGAGTACCTGATTGGGGCTGAGGATATGAATATTCAAAGACTGTTTCTCAGCCTTCCTGGCAGCTGGGTGTGACCATGTGATCAAGCTACAGCAAATGAGGAACAGTAGAAAGATTAAACACAAATTCCAGGTCCTGCCTTTGAAGGAAAGTGATTAGCACCACTTCTTCCATCCCAGGCCTGGACTAGCCCGAAGACATGCTGGAAGACATGGTAGCCATCTAAGGTATGAGACAAAAGCTTGGTCTTGAAAATAGCTCGAAGGAAATTTTCCAGCCCTAGATCAAAATGTTATGAGCAAAAAACAAATTTCTATCATACTGAGCCCACTGGTATTTTGGCACCTTTTAAAAATAATAGCACCTGTAAACTGATGAATAAATAGAGTCTTCTTTTCATTTCTCTTCATTGTTCTTCATTTCTTAAACATAACAATAAAGGAAAAAGGTAAAGATACCTTGGATGAGAGAAGTATTCTTTCTAACCACTGGCAGGGCAATATCAATTCTAAAGCATGTCAAATCCTTATATTTCAAAAATGCATTTACATAGCTTATACCCTAATGAGGGATCACTCTTTTCATTCCAACACAGAAAAATCTTGCATAAAACTCTCATTTTTGAAACTGCCAGAAAAAAATAAAAAGAAAAAAAGGTTACCTCTGCCTTAATAAAATGGGAGGGGGGAAGAGAAGCCACTTTAGGGCTCGAGCATTAATAGCCTGGCTAAAGAAATATCCCTTCTCATTTTGCTGTGGATAAATTACATGCTAGACAAATTTTCTTTAGTCCTCAGGACATAAACCACTACCTAGGAAACTCCAACAGTCCAAGCAATATTAATTATTTATCACAAATCAACAGATATTTTATCACAAACTGCAATACAATCAAAAGAACATTAGGTTGAGCAGTAATAAATCACTGTCAAGCTTTTGACTATATATAATTCGAAACAAGACTCTAAAACTGCCAAAAAGACATAGAAGCTGGTAGTCCCTGGTGACAACCAATATAACTAACTCAAGAATAACTGTGAGGAGTAGCAAAGTGGGAGAAAGTTAGAAGCAGCAAAGCAACATACAACGTTTTCACTTGGGCTCAATTTTTCATCAAAAAACCAACACAGCATACAAATTTTATGAAGAAAAACTATCAACTACATATTCATCAAAATACCAAACCACATTTAAAAGCAAAGAAAAAACATCTTCTTTCAAGTCTTTGTAAATAAAGTGCAAAGACAATTTTTTAAGGTGACTAAAATCATCCTGCCCCTTCTTTCATGTATAGGAAAGAGATCTTTCTCACCACCCCAACATGGGTTTCTAGTCAGTATCAACAGCTAAATAATTCCTCAGGTAATTGATAAAAATAAGCACCAACATAGAATTTAAATAGTTTTAAAATTCCAGAATTTTCTTGGAAAGTATTGTTGTTTGGCTTAGCTCTTGGTTACAGGGGAAAAGAATAATTAAATTTATTCTTATTTGGGGGAAAGCCGGGTAGGGAGTGGTGGTGGGGTAGATGGGAAGAGTTGGGGGATGAGCCAGGAAAAGACACAGGGAACAATTAAGTAGACTACTCATTGCTTCAGTTTAGAGAAGTCAAAATTCGAATACTTCCTGTAGTGATACAAACTGCCACCTATGTCTACCAGTGCTGTCAGTAGAAATTTCTGCAATGATGGAAATGTTTTACAATTTCCAGTACGGTTGCCACTGATCATAAGAGTTTTATGGGCTCTTACAATGTGGTTAGTGTAAGTGAAGATCACATTTTTTAATTTTATTTTAATTAATTTTAATTGTCACATGGCTAATGGTTACTTACCATATCAAATAAAGCAGTATTTCTACAATCTTTCAAGTCTCCACTCAAAATGCTGTCCCCTCCATGAAGCAGTCCTAGAACCCACAGCCTACAAGTTAAACCTTTTCCTCTGGTATGCCACAGCAATTTAAATATACATACTTAGAGCAGTTGAATTGGGTTAGGTCAGTACACAAGATAAACATTTAATCTAATCAAGATCATTCTTAGAAATCCCATATAAAGAAAACTAGCAACTCCTAAGTCAAATCTAGCCAGTTTTTCTCCAAAGTTAGAAACAAATTCCAGTTCCTTCAGTTAAACACCAAATGCAACAGAAGATATGCATTTAAGGACCATCATGCAAGGACAAAAAAAATCACACCTACTATCAAATTGACAACGGCAGAGGGAGATGTTGTTACTATGAGAGGGACAAGAGAAATGAGACCCATGAGGGGGAACAAACAAAAGCATAATTTATTTATTTAAAAATGTGATTTATTCTTACATGTTTAAACTTCAGTCAATTTCAAAGTACTCTCCATTTGATGCAATATACCTATTGAGACACCTTCTCCACTGCTCAGAAAAGTTTCTGAACTTGCCAATTTTGATACCTTTTAGTTCTTCTGTCAGTTTTTATTTTACCTCTTCCACATGGGCAAAACATTTCCCATTGAGAACTTCTTTTATCTGAGGGAACAAAAAAAAAGTCGCTTGGGGCAAGATCAGGTGCGTAGGGAGGATGGGACCATGCCGTTTTTGGTCAAAAACTGCCGAATATTCAGCACAGTGTGGGCAGGTGCACTCCTAAATTACCCATCCTGAAATGGGCAAACGTGTTGAAAGAATCTCCAAAAAAATTAACTGAAGCTGAATGCAGTGTCTTGCAACAATGCTAGTGTGTACACTGATGCCAATGGGTTTCTAGAACACTTACCTACCAGGGAAAACCTATACTACAAGGGGCTTGCCCTTCACAAAATAATTTCATTTTTGGGGGGTCTCCCTCATACAGCAAAAATAAAAGATTCACTTGCCCCATATAACACTCTTTCCAGTGGAGATAAGGTATGGCATGGGTCAGAACCATGCAATAGCACCTCTCTCTCCCTTTCGGCTACTCTTCCTTTCTGGTTACCCACTTTCCTTCCTACCTACCTATTTTCTTTCCTGTGACCCAGCTCTTGACACTTGGCCTAGGATTTTTAATTCACGTAAGATAAATATAGGTATGATAGAATTATACTAAAATAGCACTTATCACTTTCTGCTTTTCATTATTTATGTATAATCTCTCTGTCCTACTCAATTATTTATCTTTGTCTTTGCATATATCAATATAATTTACCTTATATTTCTCAAATGCAAAAGCATCACATCTAAGCTACATCACTATTTTTAATAAAATTAAGCACTAGCTGGAAAGTAAGATACCAAGCTCAAAAGTCTTCAGTTTTGAGTTAAAAAAAAATAGGGCCCATCTAATTAGTATATGACAGCCATGACCTAGTTCCTGCTGATGGTGCTATAAGGTAACACTGGGTCGGGGCTCTTTCAACTTTTCCAGGGTAGCCAGAATCTCAGGTGACTAGTTAAAAACGTAATTTATAAATGTATAACTTAATTAAAATACAAAAAAAGTATTGACGGCATCAAACAAACATTTTATGGTAAGATACTGCAAGCCACTGATTTCTGACCTTTGCCCAAATACATAAGAGCCCTAGGCAAGTTTACTTTCTTGAATTCAATAACTCTTTCCTGTAAACCCAGCTAGGAATACATAGGAATACACTGGTGATCAACACATCTGGTACTTGCTCTGTTAGAATATTTATGATTTAACAGGACAAACAGACAATAAACAAGAAAACAAGTTAATCAGATAACTTACATAGTCGTACAAGTTATAATTAAAGTACAGCCCAGGAGACAAAGGCTTTGGGAAGAAGTTCCGTATCCAGCATGTGCAGAATAGCAAGGCCCTGTCTCTAAAAATAAAATCAAGTAGAGCAATGTGATAAAAGAGTGATATGCTCATGTAGATTAAGTGTTTAGGGTAACTCAATCCTCCCCTTGGATTTTCTTATACAAATGAAAGATAAAATTACCTCAAGGGTGGCTCAGGGGTGAGGTCAGTGGTTGTGTCTATTTAACTTGCTTTGAAGATTAACACATTCTCTTATGCATGCTAGACTCTAAGAAAATTATCAAACCTTCAAACAGATGGGAAAATTCTACTGAACTAAAATAGAGCACTCAGTTCTTTGAATTTTCTGTAACAGAGTAAAATTTATCTGAAAATCGGAAATCCTAAATCTTTAAGATACTCTTATAAACAATTGGCCCAGGGGCACCAGATGAAAGTCAATTCATTAAATGCATATGTTTAGGAAATTTAATTGCCTAGCCATTTACGACAGTCATATTAAATGGGATACTAAGTTTCACAGTCTGGAAGGCTTGTCATTTCCCAGGCAAACCAAATAAAAGTCACAGTTTGGCAGTTACGCATTTTATTAAGGATATAATAATAAATTACTCAAGGACACTTAAATTCAAATGTGATTCACATCCACATACAAAATTAAACTCTAATGGTGGAGTTTTATACTTAAGGTACTATGCAATTTTAAATAAAAAGCCATTGAGAATAGACGCATCTTGAATCTTTAAGTTCGAGAGAACTACATTAAGAGAAAACAAAACTTAAATATCCATAAAAAAATTGGTGTCCTTCACATCACTTCTGACTTTTAGCTCCAGAAACATTAGGGAAGATGATGACTTGAACACAGTTCACTCCTCAATCATGGTCATCACTGTTCCATAGTTGAACTTAACCCTTCCATCTCAAGTTGCTATTGAAGTAACACTGCCAGATTCTTGCAGTCTCTCAGTTGGTCCACCTGAGAGAAAAGCAGAGACTTCCTGAAAGCGTGAGCTGGGGACTCAGCTGGGTATGTGTCTTAGTTCCTGGTCCTGCTTGGGATCTACCTGGTGGCAGAGAGTACGTGTTTTGGTATGCTTTGCTTGCCTATGCAGCAACGCAGGCTCTGTCTTTGGGAGAGAAGGACTCTGGTCAAGTTGCTTTTGATTGGGTATGGAAGCCTCAAGCCTCATTAAGGAAAATGCATTAGCCTGCTCAATTGTTGCAATCTATGCCACATTCAAAACAGCTTTATCCTAAATAAGCAGTATAGGGTCCCCATCATCCTTGTATTTCTCCCTCATTTGGTTCTGCTCCAAATGAAAAAAAGAAAAAAATACTAGGGGCTCTCAGACCCCCGACTGTAATGACCAGTAAATACATAACTGTAGAAAAGCCTGTACAACACTGTAAACCAAGGAAGCACACCACCAAGATGCCAGAAACCTTGAGGAATTTCGCCTGGATATATTGCATATGGAATCTAATTTTTAAAAACATTAAGAGCCTAAAAACCCAGAACCACCACCAGAAAACTCTCCAGCATTGTGGGAAGTAAATAAAAGGTGTTTGGCAGAATTCCACTAATGCATCTTAATTTGCAGGGCTGCGAGCTGGAAGTGTGGACAGGCCATGGGAGATGGGACATACACTATTTAACATAACTCAGAGCAGCTGTTCTGGAAGGCCCAACATTCACACAGCCTCTGTCACACAGAGAAAATCAGGAGCATTCTACGGTCTTCTCTTTCTATTAAAAAAAAAACTGAAGTATGAGAAGCGGGGGGTTAGACAAAGCCATAGCACAAAGCAGGTGCTGAGATCAAAGCAAAAACACAGACACTTAGTGTGAGGTCTGGCATTACAGACAGCAGACACAAAACTCTTCCTGCTGGATTTTGCACAGCTCAGTGTTCTCCTGTGCCTCCCCTTTAAAATCTTTAACCTTCTAGATTTCTCCCCTTCTAGAATCTTTAACCTGTAATGTTGGTTTTACTCAACTAGTGCTCCAGCACAAGTTCTGAGAGGAGAAGCCTTCTGGCAACCCTGCAAGACAAGGGGACAGACTCCTGTTCTGAACAGACATCTCCATTGGCAAAGAGGATTTAGCAGGGAAAAAAAATTGAAATAACCTTAAAACACAAAATAATATGGAGAAAAACTCATTTTTGAAAAAGAATTATTTCAGAAACAAATTCCTAAGGTTATCATTGTTGAAACAAGAGATAAATAATAGAAGGAGATTCTGTAAAGGAGCTGGGAGGACCAGCAGAGGCGGGAACAGCATTTCAAAGCTGCTGGGCTTCATTAAGGAAATGACTGACTGAAATTGAAGATTTAATAGCAGATGTTAATTCCCATAAGAAGAAATAAACAAAAGAATCAGTCAGGGGAGGTTCCGGTAAGATGGCGACGGCATAGGTGGAATTGTGAGATTCTCCGAACAGGAAGGAACTCCCAGCTTCCACCTCCACCCCAGCCTGCTGGTGGCACACCGGATCCAGTGCCCAGTTGTGCAGCTCATCCCCGGTGCCTCGCGTGACACCATAGCCCGTCACAGTGGATTGCCCAGGGACCCAGACGAGCGGAGAAAAAGGATCCGCAAAAGAGGAGCTGCCCACCTTGGGCAGAGATTTGCACTGCCCCGACACCTACGAGCAGCCTCCACCTCGGTTCTTAAGGGACCAAACCTACATCTCGCTGCACAGACAGATTGTAAGGCAGTGGGAAATAGGTTCCAGTGTGTACATACACCTGTTGGTGGATGCTGGAATCAGGGGATAGAATCTGAATCACAGCTTCCCCTCAATTAAACCTCAAAACTACAAAAAGTACAGCCCCCAGCCCACACTCCAGCATCAAACATGAACAAAGCCAGAGGACCCTCATAAGGAAGAACAGGAGATTGCGCAAGCGAAGCAAAAGCAACCCCACCTTCCCTGAAAAACAGAATTAAAGAAGGGGAGAGAAAGGGGGAGAGAGAGAAAAATCTACACTAATGAAGAAAAACAAAATAAGAATATGGGTCTCTCCCAGACCCCTGGGAGGGCACACACTGAGAAAACTGACTTCGGAATGCAAACAATGAAGAGCCCCCAGAATGAGTGGTCTCAAACTACAAATCTAGATATCAAGATATTAATGGAGAGAATAAAAAGAATTCAGGAGAGTCAAGAAGAAACTAGGAAGGAGCTGATAACTGAGATAACAGCAATAAAGAATACTGTG